>PVJO010001546.1:106934-169580 GCA_004026905.1 Hystrix cristata
CAATTATGGTCTCTCATATCAGAGAAACAATTCGATGTGTGCTCATGAGTGTCTGATTTATTTCACTTAAGAGTATGTTCTCAAGAAACATCCATTTATATATGAATGACTCTAGTTTATCCTTTTTATGGCAGTGTAGTACTCCATTGTGTAGAAAAACCACATTTTCTTTAGCCATTCGTTGGTTGTTGGACATTTAATCTTCTTGTTTCAAATTCATTTTTTTTTTTGAAGTACTGGGGTTGGAACCTAGGGCCTCATGCGCACTACACAAACATGCTACCACTGAGCTATACCCCCAGCCTACTCTGTCTTTAAAAATGCTTTCATTCAGTACTTAGTTATAGTCTCATGTTTTTTGTGTGTGGTACTGGGGATGGAACCCAGGGCTTCTGCCTCAACTATATACCCCCAGCCTTTTTCTTGAGATAGGGTCTCACTGAGTCACTAAGTTGCCCAGGCTGCGCTCATACTCGTGATCCTCCTGCCTCAGCTTCCCAGAGTGCTAGGATTACAAGCGTGTGCCGCCCCACCCCCCCCAAAACCAAATTCATGTTTTCACCAGCTGTTCGAATATCAGGTGCTGGCAAGGGATTTGCTATCCTGTTCCCTTCTAGGCTGGGGTCTTTGCATGTCTCCTGCCCTCCACCTGTTTCCGTCTGCAGCATTGTTCACCTGGTTTTGCGCTGTTTCTTTCCCCACTTGGTTGCAGTTCATTGTTTGTGCCTCTTCTGCTCTGATATGACACAGGTTACTGGCTAGGGCTTGTAGAGTTTTCCCCTGCATCCATCTGACACCAGTGTGGTTTTCCTTCTGAGCTATGTAACAAGCTGTGGGCTTTGTGTTCTTGAGATTTTGTTGAATGTCCATCACCCAAGGTCCCTTCCACCTAGTTGAAATGGGGATTTCCACCACTCTTGGGAGATATAATCCCATTTCTGTGTAGCCCTAGAGCTTTCATTGTGGTCAGCTGTTACCTACACTGTCTCCTGGTGGCCATTTCCATGATTACTGTCAGCAGGGTGAAGACTGATGCTTTGGATTCAGGGTTCATGCCCTAAGTTTGGCCTCTGGGCAGGTGAGCAGCCACACTGTGCTGCTCCCTGCTCTCTCTGAAGCCTTCAGGGAACCAAGAAGCACAGTGGGTAGAGTCGGTGGCCAGACGGGCATTGGGAGCATGGTGTTAGACGCACAGGATTAGATTTAAGGCAATGTAGAAAGATACTAAGATTTTGGGTGTATTTTGCTGTTTTAGGTGGAGTACTCTGAAGGGTTAACTCTAGTGATGAGTCTGGCAGAATGCTCATTACTCCGTAGATTCCCAGGGTCCTCAGCTTCGAAGAGCTTATAACAGGCCAAGGCCATGATGTGCTGAGCAGGGGTGGAAGCAGGATCACAAGCAGCTGTGCAATCCTGAGAGAGCCCCTTGAGCGTCTCAAGTTTCCTATTGATTATGGTCCTACAGTTTGAGGCAGCAGAGTCTGGATCCCAAGCTGTTGGTTCCTAACTTCCTAGTTGAAATCAGCTTCTCAGTGAATAAAGGTCAAGATGTCAGCAGTTTTTGCTCTTCCCCAGTTCCCAGACATTATGAGGTGGGCAACTTCCTGTTTTTTCAGGAGTGGTGTAAGGATGGGGCCGCAAGCATTTGAGAGTAACTCCCTGAGTGGGTCCAGGAAAATGGTGTCACCACAGTATATACTGGGTGATTCAGTCTTAGAAATCACAGAAGGGAAGTGGGCTGCAGGAGGCAAGGAGCGCTTCTCTGGCAGAACCCAAACCAAATGGTTTTCCTTTTGACCTTCACTCATTGTGCGACAAACAAAAATTTACACCAAGGGAAACCACAGTGGCATCTTTCCTTTCCTTCCAGATGATAATTTATTGTGATACTAGAGATTTCAAGGTTGCAGTCAATGGTGCGCACAGCCTGGAGTACAAACACAGACTGCAGGAGCTGGGCAGCATCGACACAGTGGCTGTCAACGGTGACATCCGCCTACTGGAAGTGAGGAGCTGGTAACCACCAGGACTGCCACACGCCCCAAATACAGAACGGCTGTGTGATCCTGGCTGTGTCACAACGCACCTCACTGTTACGGCCTTGTTTAAATTGCACTTGCGAAGCATTAAGTCCCACTGGTGTCCTTGGCCCCTGAGGCGGAAATCTGAGGCAACAGCCACTTACAGCAGTGAGGCGACTGCTTTCTCCCCACATAGCCTCTTTCAAAACCACACTCAAGAAGAATTTATTAAGTGCCTACGGTAACACAGCCACCATCTGGCATTGAGCACATATTTTCTGTCAGCACTGTGATGGGAACAGGGGAACACACATGGTAGTGCAGAGCTATCCCTCTTCTCTGGGGCTTGAGCTTTGGTGCTGTGCCGCCGTGCACTGTCTGACTTGTTGGGTCCATCGGGTAAAGGTTACGCAGCCGCTTGGTCACATACAGTACTAATTTCCACAAGGCACTACTCCTTCCCCAGTGCGTCCTTTCACAGTGAGCATTCCATTATGTCCCAGGCAAGAGGACTGATGCTGATTTCATCTGCCAATGAGGCTAGCATAATATGTAGTCTCCTGGCTGTAAGCTTTACCAAATAACTATCATTTATGACATTTGAGCACAGCAGAAAAATTAAGGCCCAAAACAAAGAGCAAAAAAGACCAAACAAAAACCAACCCCAAAGCAAACAACAAACCCATGGTGTTGACTCAGGGTCAAGCTGCTGACCTCTGTTTCCATGAGCTTGGAGGTTCAGGCCCTGTGTACATGGCAAGTTTCAGACAGAGTCTAGGTAATTCCATTTGTTAAACACTTGTGGTCTATGAAGTAATGTCAAAATGAGATGTAGTGAACAGGGACTATGAAAAAGCAAGAGCTACTGATGAGAGACAATGAGAGAAGGCAGAGACAGCAGAAAAATGTTTGTTTGCGTGCAAACCAGCACTCACCTCTGCTCTTCTAAAGATCAGTCCAGCAGCAGCAGCCCGAAGATCAAAACATTGTTCTGCTTTAAGTGATTAAAATCAAACCTGTATCAGCAAGTTAAACTGTTGTGTTTCCGTCATGTTTCTATTATTTGAAGGGAGCTGGCATAAATTCCAGGTAGAATACTTACAGGTCAGATCTTGTTACAGGAGATTTCAAAGGTTCAGGCCTGGGGAGGAAAGTGAGCTAAATTGGTCAGATCATTTTATCCCATTAACTGCTGGGCAAAATTCTGTCATTGTTTAGGAAGAATTTCTTAAAAGATTTGGTTAGATATTACTTATATCCATATATTAAAAAGAATACCATTAGTATTGTTTTTAAAAAGTACTCAAGTGTTGAAACTGCTAGCCCTTAATTCTTTCATGTTAATTTACTATGTCAGACTCGAGGACATGGTGTGTGGGGGGTAGTTACAGGAGCCAAGAAGGTTCTAGAACCCCCCAGGGTTATTTCTTCCTAACAGCAGAATGCATGACTGAGATATTGGAGACCAAAACGCACTTAGGAAAAAATAAAAGCCCATTCATACTGTTTCCTGTTATGTCTTTAAAAATCGATTTTCGTTTTTATTTTACATGGAGTTATTAGACTAATTCTTTGTTTTGTTTGTGTTTTGAGACAGGATCTTTCTGTATAGTTCAGGCTGGCCATGAACTCACATATAGCCCAGGCTGGCCTTGAACTCGCAGCAGTCCACCTGCCTCAGCCTCTGGAGTGCTGGGATTATAGGCGTGTGCTACCACGCCCAGCTAGACTAACACTTTGATAGAAAAAATACAGAACCTTGATTCTTTTTCTAAAAAGCCTATTAATTTACTAATGAACTTTATCAATACCCTTCTTAAAGAGAACGATATATTTCTAGAAAGCTTTATCTCAGAGTTATAAATTGGCCTTTTGCTTAGTATAATTCTGCACTAAATCTCTCTATTAAATGAGATCAAAGGCTTTCCGACTCAAAGTGAACATTCTGTGGTGTCTAGTCACTTTCTCGTTACGGAGACAAAATACCCAACATCCACAATTTAAAAGACTAACGTTTACTGGGGCCGTTTCAATACACAGCTGGCTCCAAGGCAGAAAGAGCTTGGGGAAGGTGTGACAGAGGAAAAGCTGCCCACCCCAGGGCAGCCGCGAAGCAGAAGGGAGGAGGTGCAAGAACACACCCTTCCAGGTCACACCCCCAGTGACTCCAGGCCCTGCCTCCCAACAGCACATTCAGCTGTGAACTCATCAATTGGTGAATCACTAAGGAGTACAGCGCCCCATGATCCAATCACCTTCCAAACACGAGACTTTGGGGAAACATTTTAGATCTAAACCATAACACATGGGATAGTTCTTCAGTGCCTTAAAAATGAAGGACAATTTGTTTAATTTTATTTGAGCCCTCAATTTACAGCTTCACTAGAGATTAGAGAACTTTAAAACCTTAAAAAAATGTTAGTGATATTTACTTTCTCATACAAGTACCTCTGGGTTAACGACCAATGGAAATGTGATCTTTTTCAATTGCTGGGACCACCTACTATTTCTGGGCCTTTTTTGTGTGTGATCAGCCAGGTGTGGGTTGTTTCATGTTGGCCCCTTCTTCTGTCTCCCAAAAGATTTCAGGATAAAGGAGAGAGTCACAGCCCTGAATAAAAACTCATTCCAGAACTGCTCCCTCTGTGGATATACACATAAAATAAGGCCGAAGCGTCAATCTATCCAATTTAAAAAACACAAAGGCTTTAGTCAGAAGATTCGCGTTGACGCTGAATGGCTGCCATCTTTGTGAGGTGGAGAGTGAGCCTCCAACCCAGCTCCAGGTGCACACAACACAGCCACACAGAGGAGCGCAGCATCACATCCACATTTTTGGTCAGCTCTGGCTGCTCCAGTTACTCAGGCCTGGCCTATAGGTAGCATCACTCAGAAAAGATGAGGACAAACATTTAGCAAACACAGCAGTCTGTATAAAGAAACCATGTCTCATTTACTCTTTAGCAACTCTGTACAGATGGCAGGAGAGGCTTACAGGGATCGTGTATAAAGCAGTCATTAAATATCTGCAAGTAGTTCCTGCAGGTGTAAAGGCACCAAAAGTAACATGGCACCAAACACCTCAAAATAAAAATGTGAAAAATAAATTTGAACTCAGCAGAGTTTGGCCCTCCAAAGGAAGTTTCAGAAGTAGCTCTGCAGCGGCTCCCCCAGTGTGACCTCCAGCTGTTGAATAGTTTTTTGGCACTGGTGTTCCACTTCTTCACACTCATCTAAAAAAAAAAAATCTAAATTAAAACCTGGGCACCAGTCACCCTGCCTCAGTTCTCCAGGCCTGCTACTCAAAGTTCCATGCCCTCTGGTAATCAGTCCTGAAAGCACAGCGGGGGAGCCAGGGCAGGAGACACGCCCACCCCCTCCTCTGCTTTCAGTCCTCACGGCATGACGCTGGCACAGACTAGGGAGATCCCTGGCATAGGTGGACACATCCAGACCCAAAATTCAAAGTGCTGCTCCTTTAGAAACTCGGATGGCCCTCACCACAGTTAGACCCGATGGAGGATGTGCTTCTGTCTAGGATACTGCGTTAATGTCAAAGTCCTGGTCTCCTTGCTACTGACCTGGCTCAGTGAGAAAAGCAGCAAGGTGCAGGCCTCAGCGCAGCACAAACCTGGCTGTTCACACCAGCTTTACTTGCCATACTCATTGGCTTTGCTACAATCATCAAATCATTTACACTTTTTAAGCCTCTTATTTGTCCTTTGTGAAATGAAACAAGGAAGAATGGTGTTTACCTCACTGGGAGGCTTGAATGAGATCATCCATGTAAATTATCTAACACTGAGAGAACTAGGCAGTCTGATACAATAACCCCACATCTGGGGACCAAAGTATTCAGTCATACATAAATGCATACAATTAACAAAAAAACAATATTGCAGTCTATATGAGGGCAAAACCCTACAGGAAAGCAGTGATAAAAGTAGTGTAAAAAACCTCTCTGTGGACAGTGAGATGGTAGCTTCCCGACTTGCCCCCAGCCAGCCTGTACTTTTAAGTCTGGCAGGTGGAAGGACTAGACCTGCTGACAATACACTACATCCACAGCTGTGTCATCCGGGCACATATCCACAGAAATGTACTGTAACTACTTTTTAATGTCGGGGGATTACCTTCCATCAGTTCTGCTAGGAAAGGAATGGATTCTGGGAGGAGGACGATGTAATTCTCCTTTAATTTTTCAGCCAGCGCTAACACAGTAATCAAGGCTGCAAACCGCACCTACCAGGGGGCCAAGAGTAAAGAATAAAAAAGTAGTTTATTTATTGCTGTATTTACTATCTTAAGATTTGACTCTTCTAAGCTTACTGTTATTTCACATGAATTTATCTCACTTCATTAGAACACCAGTTTATTTAACCATTTGAGGTCTGTTTGAAATGTGAGTACCTGATAAATCTGGTTTTCAAATTGTGTTACTGCACTGCTGCTCTTTAATGTGAATGCCTTTTTATGACACAGTCCTTAAAAAAAAAAAGCCACATGCAAACTCCAATGTGTCACTAAATTTAATTGTGTGGTGCTGTCCATCTGGTGGGGTGGGGCTTCATGACATGATGGTGACGTGGTGAAAAGTGTTGGCCACCTCTGACTGCAGTCAGCAATGCAGCTCTGTGAGGGACCCAAGCACCCACATGGGGCATGCACTCATGCCGGCACTGAATAAAACACACACTGTGTCACACTGTCCTACTTTTGAAATTAAAAAAACCTAACACATACACATACCACACACCATTTGGGCATTTCTCACACGCCCGTCTATGGTAAGAAATGCAGGCAAGTGCTATGTATTATTAGCAAAGTCTCACTGAAACAAAACAACAGTTTTCTTTCCAGTTTAATACCTATAATTATAATTGATACTGTGCAACGAAAATAAAACACTAAATTTGATACTGCAACTTAGGTATGACTCAAGATTTGAGGGTTTATCAATGCGACCTCATTGTTTTCACTTCCTGATTAATGAAGGTTAGAAATTCAATCTAATAAATTCATTAATAAATTTGTTATATCCTTAGAGATTCTGATATAGTGATTAGTTTAAGAAATGGCAATTCATTGCTAAAACCACTTGAAAATACAAGTGTGGAATTTTAATTTCCACACAAACTACCCATGTCATTGTATTTCTGCAGCCACCACTTAACAAAATCAGAAGCCTAATGTATATAAAGGAGATGATCTGACACCGAGAGGGAGTGTTCTGTGGACAAAGCATTTGTCTAAGAAGCACAGTGACATTTAAATGGCACTTTAAAACATCAGGAATTACTTCAAGTTTTTGGTATTCAAGATCTGAAAGTATTCAGAAAGTTATCTCAGTGTTTGTACCTGTCATGCCACTGTGGAGTGAGGGTGGGAGGGTATTTATTAGTTGTAAACAGTCTGTAAGTAAGATAATTCTCAGGCTTGAATTTTGCCCTGGTACTAGATGACAGGTGGCAGGGCTGTGCCCTGCTGCTGTGCCCAGGTGTAGGTTTAGGTTGGCTGAGGGCCATGCAGCTGCCTACCTTGGGGGAGGAGTCTCTGGTCTTCAGCAGAATCTGGTAGTTCAGTGGTTTCCACAGGGAGTCGTCTGCCATGGCCACTGAGAACTGTGCGATGCAGGGTATCAGGTGCTGCGTCACCCGCTGCTGGAACTCCTCTTCTCCTCCAAGCCTGTTTTCCAGCTGGGAGGAGGGAGATGAGGACTGTGAGCAACAGCTCTGGTGTTTTCTTCTGTGTGGACACATAGCCAGTGTCTGCAATGTTACTATATATACTTCATGATATGAGCAGGCCCAAACCCTAGTCCTACTCTGGGCCTACTGTCCTACTGTCTCTCCAGGGCAGATTTCTTACCTTTTGCAACTTAAGAGTCTTGCTGCTCTAAGCACCAGCCCTTTCCTGTCAGGAGGAAGCCATAGAAGGCTCTTTCCTCCAGGGGCAGCCATGCCCTGAGACAGGCCTGATGGGGTCCTGTTAAAATACAGCTAATACACTTTCAAAATTAATAAATCAACTATGATACCTTATGTCATGTCTGTCTTTTTTTTTTTTTTTTTTCTTTTGAGACAGGATTTCACTGTGCAGTTCAGGATGACATTAAACTCACTATGCAGCAGAGGCTGGATTTGAACTTGCAATCCTCCCGCCTCAGCCTCCTGGGTGCTGGGATTGCAGACATATGGTATACCACCACACCTGGCTCCATGTCTTTCTTTCAAAAAGTTCAAAAGAAAAACTCTACACTTAAGTCAGAGCCATGAAAAATCAATTTTAAAATAAAAATGTCATCTAAAAGGACACACCCTCACCAAAAACAAAAACAAAAATACCACCACAAGAACAAAAACCTTTTAAAAAAGGCTCACAACTGTCCTTCAACAAACACAAAACGTGCCTCAGCTAAGTGGCCAGATGAGACAGCCCTGCCAGTTACCTGATCCACCAGAGGCATCATGAGGGCTTCTGCTCGCTCTTTACTCAGAAAGTGCTGGGTATCAAAGAGGAAAATCTTATATAAACAGTTCAAAATAAACCGTAACAGCAAGCAGCACTTCTCAGGGTCTTGTTCAGAGTCAAAAAATGCTTCATCTGTAGGTGGGAGAAAAGTTTTAAAACAAAAAAGGTAAATTTCAGAATTTAATCTCCAGTGTTTAAATCGGAATCACTATTTATAGTAACTACAATCAGAGGATTGTTTCAGAAATGATCTAGAAATCATCATCAGGATGAAAGCTGAACACAAGTAAAATGGGTGGCATCCCAGAAGACAGCTTTCTTCTTTGGGAGTTGTCAAGATTCCAGTGCTCAGTCTGACAAGTTAAATTACTTCAACTGTCAATCAGGTCACTTACTAGCATTACACAGTAGACCAGTCTTAATTTTTATTATTATTTTTTGTGCTAGGATTGAACCCAGGGCCTCAGGCACGCTAGGCAAGTGCCCTACCACTGAGCTACACCTCCAGACCCAATTTTAATGTTTTAAAGAGTCACTTCCAGTAACTTGTAATACCTGCTGACTTCATTCTTTCTCCTAGCCATTTGATTAATAACAGTTTCCTATATGCTAAAACAAACATCTGAATAACAACAACAAAGCAAAAATTCACTCTCCACTCAAGAACATCTGTCTAGGCAACAGGGTGCATCTAGCACTAACCATGTAAGGTATGAAGTAGAGCAAGGGAGCTACTAACCTGTTTTGGAGATGTTCACCTGGTTCAAGGTGTCAGCAAAAGGCTTCACCAAGTGGCCAGCAAAAAGAGTGAACAACCCCTTCAGTTTCTCTGCAATGTGGTCGGCCAGGTTGTAAAATGTCAACAGCCTGTCCTTCGGGGCACCTTCTGTTTTGGCCCAATCAAAGAGCTGAAAGCACAGCAGAATATGAGTGTCTCCTACTCATCCTGTCATGTCTGGGCACGAAGGACGCAGAAGAAGAAGGCCTCACCTTGAAGAACAGTGGTCTGAATGTGACCTCAGACAGTTTCACAACCATGGCCACCAGGCAGTCAATGATACAACTTTCTGTTTTCCCAATTTCTTCCAGGTCATCCTACAAATGGGAGAGCTGATTTAGTAGCCGGAGTATTAACTGTAAATCATTTGGCAAGTACGGCTGTTGCACAACCAGATTTTTCTCTGGCTCTTACCTAGGTAGACGACAAACCTTGGATGTGGGGGTGGGGACCAGCTTACCTCTGAGTGCTGTGCCCGGAAGTCCAGGGCCTCAAGGAAAAAGGTGGTCAGCTGAGACTGATGGGAAGTGAGCTCCTCCTTCTTCATCACCCCAATGTGCTCTTGCAAGATGCTCATAAAGGGGCTCATGTGATTCTGCCAGGAACACAGCAATGAGATGCACCATTTTTATTATTCCTGAAGTTCAGCAACTGCCCTTTCATAGGAATTAAACCACAACATCTCTCCCACAAACACCTTTCCTTTCTCCAAAGTCCATACCCAATGATCTTACCTTCCAGTTTCTCTTGATCTGCTTGTAAGTCTTGCCAATGGCTGGCAGGAGGACTCGGGGGGAGAGCCTGGTGGCCAGTGTCTTTTTAAGAGACGTGAGACGGATGTTAGCCTGTGAGGCAGAGCCCATTTCACTGGTGATTTTCTCCAAATGAATCACCTAGAGGAACATAAAGAACATGACCGATCTCTGGATCTATGTTGACATACACACACAGAAAAGCTCAGGGATGACACTGAATTAATTCAAACACTAGTGCTTGGGAAGCACTGAGCACAGTTAGCTCCACAAAGAATCCCTCATAAAGCCTGCCGTCAGTGTCTGTGGGCAAGATGGGGCAGCCAGGGACAGAAGGAAACCGCAGCCACGGAAGGACACAGAGCATCCCAACTGATGATCTTAGAGGATGGTAATCTAGGGATGAGAAGAGCCAGGATCTTCTTTGCCCAAAAAGCTGAGAAAGCTCCTCACAGTCAACACCTGTTTTTTAAAAATGCTTGGGATGGAACCCGGGGCCTCATACTTGGTAGGCCCCAGTCTCAGAAGGCTACTTTTCAGCTCTGGTAGAAGAGTATGTGAACTGGTTAAATCATGTGCACCACCAAACCTCATAAATGGCAAATGATCCACACAACAGAATAATAGAGAAATGAGGGCTCAATACTCTTGGGTGCTTTCGATCAGAAAAATCACCTGCTCACTGTGTGTGGACAGACAGACCTGGATTTTAGGAACTGTGCTATGTAAACTGCCTTCAGAACAGGAAACCTTCCATATCAGAAACAAGCAGGAGTGATAAACAGGTAGCTCTACCTGCCCAACTCCAAAGATCTCAGAGAGGAAAATCAAAAGCAATAAAATACATCCTGCACTGTTCACAAAAACAGCTCCACTGAAAAGTGACTCCCAGGTCAGTTTCATAATGAAGCAGAAGAGACGATGGAGGAGAAAAAGAGGCATAAGCATGTCTTTTCAGAAATAATCTGCCAAACAGAAACACTTAACTGATACAATGATGAACTTGGTAGTCCTTCACTTTTCCCTGCTACCCTGTGTGGCACAAAGGGTCACCCCAGCTTACCTGGGACAGAACCCCTTCTAGGTAGGGGCTGATGAAGTGTGGAAGGGTCTCGACAACCTTGTGTAGGGCAGCCAGGGCACTGAGCAGAGAGACTTCACTGTGGACCAGCTCGCTAGTGCTCTTCACGGCTGTCAGCAAGGACGGCATAAGACTGGGAAGAAAGAGCATGTGCTTTAGAATAATTCAAAGAGAAACAGAGACTGGAGACTGGAGTAGGAGACAATATGAATAAAGCCAAACAAACTGTGCCTGTTAAGTCACCATATACCCATAGCACACGTTTTATGCATATAGTTGAGAACAAGAGCTCTGGCAGCACCAACAGTACTGACCCAACAGGAACTATTAAAAACTCCAGTGTCTGAATTACTGGACATGAGCCACATGTCAGCACTGTCCCGCAGGTATCCCATGGGGTGGCAGGCACCATCTCTAATTTATAGACAGCAAAGCTCTTAAAGGTTAAATAATTGGTCACAGGTACACAGCCAGTTCTAGCTGGAGCCAAAGATGGAGTTAGGAGTGTCAGACTTCCCAAGCTGGCTGCTCTGGCCTTGCCTCTCCTCGGCAAGCTGTGCCACTGCTATCCAACCACACGTAGTCAAAGGAGAAAAGAAGTGGGAACAAGCAACTTCACAAAGCAGTGCCTCTGAAGGTAAGCAGCAGTGCTGCTGTGTTTACCGGTCTGAAGTGAAGAATAATTCTTTCACAAAACTACTTTTAGGCAATTTCCACTGAGTGGCCCAAAACAGCTTACTAAGGTATGATTTTCCAATCTGCCTGGGACTGCGATGGTTTCTGTCCCACGTCTCCAGCAGCATACCTGGGAAGCTGGGGGATGGCCAGCGCCTCCAGGGTGGAGGCCACCTCTGCTATGCACAGCAGAGCGCTGCCCAGGACATTCTTCTCTTCCCTTCTTTCTGGAGCAATCAGTTGCACTGCAGTGTTCAACACTGGCACGAAAGACTCTGGGTTTTCTGCACCAAAATTCTTGCACAAAAGCTTTAGGGTATACAAAGCAGTCTGTCTGTTTATTGCTTGTTCTTCTTCTGCCTCCTTTTTCTTATGTTGCACAATGGCCAGAAGGACTGGAATCAGTTTTAGGAAACGGCAAACCTGGAGAATGGCCCAAATAATTAAAGCTGCAAAAACTGCCAGTCCATTTTCCCATCTTTGCAGTTTAAGACTGTCTAATGCAGGCAGGGCTCCCAAGCCACATGATCACACAAAAGCAATTATTTTTCCATCTTGTTACTACTAAGCAAATCCATGTGTTCCCCAATGAACTTCGGATTTATATGAAGCACCCTAGCAGGAAAGGGTGATTAAATTATACTAATGCTAAAGCCATGTATAGTCAGTAACAAGCAAGAATTCCACCCTAAAAGCTCTTATAACACACTGATGTGTCCATCAGAATTAACATCACATTTTTAAAACACACATGCAATATTCAGATGCTGTAACTATTTTAAATAGTACCACTGGAAAAACTTCAGTGAGCTAAAGCAGTTCTTAATGAAGCACAGGAAGAACCCGGGTCTGCAACACGACCTTCACTCACAGTTTTCCTCTTCCAGGATGTGCTCTGCTGTAGCTTGTTATTCAAAAGATCCAGTGCTTTCCGGCGGACAGCAGGTAGGGGATTGGTCACCAGCCCTCTAACCACAGTAATGAATGTTTCTGTGGGCAGCAAGGCATTGACCTATAGAGAAATTTACATTTAACACACACACCTCTAGGTGCCAGGCATTTTCAGACACATTTTCTTATGTAATTCTTATAGTAACTTTTGAGGTAGTCATTACTCATCACAGTTTGCTAACTGAAAACAAAACACAAAACCTGATGCTAAGAATAAGTAAACTGTTGAAGGCCATATACCTAGATAAGTTAGCTATATTTGAAATATGATCCTAATTTCAAAGCCAATATACCTAATAGATATTTTAATTTTATTGCATTTGAATGGAGTGGAACTTTATATATTGTATAACTGAATATTAAAAACACCAGACTTAAGCCAGGCATGGTGGTACATGCCTGGGATCCCAGCACTCTTACAGGCTGAGGGAGGAGGATTATAAGTTTGAGCCCAACTAGACAACTTATCAAGATCCTATCTCAAAATGAAACAAAACACCCCATCAGATTTGAGGCACCTATTTTTATATTAAAAATACTATATTTTTAATACAATAAAATTAATAGGGAAACGCGTTTCCAGACAAGCTTATTTCTACATGTCAGGACTTTTTTCGAGAAAAATCTGAGCTTCTTGGTAAAACTCTAAGTCAAATACTTTCTCAATGCCATAAAAACTAGTGATGAAACATAGTGGTTAAGGGGAGAAATGAAAACGTACCTTGTCTAATGTGTCGTAAGCTTTGCTAAGGAGTGCTCGCCAGAACTTTATAGTGAGTTTGTCTGTGTTTTTCTCCATGGACTGTGCTACAGTGTTGATATAGCCAAGAACCGTTTCTAGCAACCTAAAACACAGGAGCCACACTCGACAAACAGCAGCTGAAAGCACTTAAAGAACTTGCCTCTATCTCATGTAGAGTGTTTCCAATAAAGAAACTCCATTAATTTTATACTAAATTATTTTAAAAATTAAGTGGAAGGAAAGATGATTACAGAGAAATACCATTAAGAAGTAAACAGAGGAGCTGGGCATGGTGGTGCACACCTATAATCCCAGTACTCAGGAGGCTGAGGCAGGAGGATCCCTGCAAGTTCCAGGGCAGCCTGGGTTGCATAGTGAGTTCAAGGACAGTCTGAACAACACAGGGAGACTCTGTCTCAAAAAATCCAAAGAAAAAGAAAAAGAAATAAACAGAGGGCCCTGGAAGGATATCCTGCCTCATTCTAGCTCTGGAACTTGGCAACTACACTGTGGTTTTTAAAGAATATCTCTTAATTTTAGGAAAAGTACACCAAAGTATCAGAGGAAAGAGGCATAATGTATATAACTTAGTTTCAAATGGGTGAGAGACAGAAATGTATGCAGAGAGAATGACAGAAAGTGTCAACTGGTGAATCTGGCTAGACAGTCTATGACAGTTGTGTTTTCTGTTCTTCCAGTCTTTCTGTAAGTTTGAAATTCTTTCCAAATAAAAAGAAAAAAAAAGTAAACATACCTCTGTTCAAGGCCATTCAAAATCTGAGGACCACCACTCTCCACCACCTAAGTTTTAAAGAAGGTTCCATCAGAACGGTATGAAAGTGAAGTCATTTGTGATCGGTTCAATGGAACTCAGGCTATTCACGCAAACCTCTCAGTTTAACTGCTTTCTGACATTTGAATTTAATCAGGTTCAGATCATCCTCACCCGACCACAGTGACTGTACCTTTCTAAATGTAACTATACTCTATTTGTAGTATCTGTAAAGTACAACAAAAATATAGGAAAATACAGCAAACAAACAACATTCATTTGACTACTTCCTAATTCTATAAAATGCTGACCTTGGTAGCTTGTACAAAAATGGTTGTATGTTAAACATCATGGACAGAGCCGCAGTTCCCTTCGTACAGTCCCCAACCCATCCTCCCACTACCCCAGCCCCCCAAGACAATCATGCTCCTGAATCCTCTATCATTTCCCCAAACAGCACACATTCAACAGTGTGTTTTTGGGGGCAGCATTAGATTTCTGAGATCTGTGCCTGGGGACTTATACTGCTCTATTTCATTCATTTCAACTGAACACAGCATTCCTCTGTGGATACTACAGCTTATTTATTCCTGTGCCTTTCTGTTGCTAGAAGTTTGGAACTAGAAGTAGTTTAGATTTTTTCAGATTTTGGAGTATCTGTATATATATAATGATATCATGGGGATGAGACTCAAATCTAAATATGAAATTCACTTATGTTCTGTGTATACCACGAAAACACACAGCCTGAAGGTGATTTTACAGTATTTTTAATATGCCTATGTTTTAACTGTGACTCATCACATGAGGTCAGGTGTGGTATTTTTCAATTGTCATGTCCACACCCCAAAATTTTTGAGTTTTGGAATATTTTGGGATTTCAGTTTGGAGATACTCAACCTGTACTAATAATGCTAAAAAATATTTTTATAAGTCTCTCGACAACTAGGCAAGTTTTTGTATAGTAAATGCCTAAGGAAGGGAATTACTACCTCTCTGACCCCATGGGACCCTGACAAGTTCTTTCTAAAAGTGCATGCCAACTCACTACCATCACGGTGTAATCTGTGTCCCTGCCACTCCTTGGTATTAACCACTTTGACAATTTTGCCAATTCACTGGGTACCATGGTGGTATCTCATTTAATCTGCCTTTCCTGTTCACTGAGAAGAATTGTGATGTATATTAATTGGCCATTTGTGATTCCTCTCATTTACCTTGCCAGTTGATTTAATCAAAGTAGATGCTTTTTAATTTCCACAGAAAAATAATCTCTTGGTCTCTGGCCTTTTCACTTTATAGTGGCTTTTTGTTGAACCAAAATTTTAAAGAAAAATTCTTCTTTAGTCTCTAGTTACATTATGTTCTCCCTGATTTTCTTCCAGAAGTTCTAAGGGTTGCTTTTCACAACTAAAATTTTTAACCTATTTAACCTTTTGTTATATATGGTGTGAGACCAGAGTTTTCCTTCGCAAATAGAAAACAAACCATGCCGGTGCATGAACACTTCTGTTCACGAACAATCAGGTTTGCAACAGAAGCATTCAGCAAAATTTTGTTTCCCTTTGTGAGCTCCGTCCGCATTGGCTGATGAATACAACCGAGGCCATTCTCCCCTGAATCATGGAATGAATTAATAAGTTTGTGAACCAAGGCACGATTGTACTTGGACAGCTCTTTTCCCCCTGGCTTTTAACATCACCTGTCACCTTTTCTATTTATGCCTTGGGTGTGTTTCTGAGCTTGCTATTTGGTCACACTGATCTGGTTACTCTTGCTCCACTACTATCCTTGGCCCTACATATTTTGTTATTTTGGGGTTCTGGGGATCAAACTCAGAGCCTTGCACTTGCTAGACAAGCACTTTACCACTTGAGCTAAATTCCCAAACCCCTGGATTCATTTTGGGATCAACTTGTCAAGGTCATTTAAAAAAATGTAGTTGAGAAAGTGTACTGAATTTCTAGATTAATCTGAAAAGAACTGGAATCTTTGGAGGGTCTTCTTGTGTACAAACAGCATCTCTTTCTATTTCTTAAAGTTTTCTTTTATGTCACTTAATATACTGGAAATCCCTTCGCGATATTCTTGCATACATTTTGTTAGGCTTATTCTTAGCACCTTATTTTTTTATTGAATGTGAAATATTTTTTCTATTCTATTTTTTAATAAGACTAATGCTAACATGATAAAATGGTGTGTAAGACCAGTGAGTTTAGCTGCCTTGCTTGATATAGACCACTGTTACTAATTACTATCAAGCAAGCTTGCTGGACTAATTATTAGTTCTAAGAGTTTGTTGGTTCTGTTTGTTTCCTGATTCTTACATCTGTTTCTTTTTCTGAATAGACTTGAAGATAGAAGGCAGCTTTGTTTCTGACTTTACAAGGGACACCATTAATGCCTTGTCATTAAGTACGATATAACCACAGACTTCTCATAGATACCCTTATCAAGACAAAGGAATTCCTGTCTGTCCCACACTAAGAGAATTTTTTTCTTAAGTAATGAATATTGCATCTACTGAAATATTACTATGTAAAAATTAGGATGATTACATGGTTTCCCCTCTTTATCTGTTAGTGTAGCATAGTACTTTAAAAGATGTTTTAGTGTTGAACTACTTTTGTATTTCTGCTCCTGACTGTCCTTTCCCTCCTTCTCATCACCTAAATTGAAACTTTACACCCAAATAGAAGAGAATCTGCACTAGTCTTTCACACAGAGCTCACTGTATCTAGGCAAAGCCACAGTATTCTGGTATACTAGTAGCATCTTGAAGTCCTCCCCTACTTGCCTGCCCTTACTGTCCCTCTGCCCTGCCTAGATAGCACTGTCTGGATGTTTAAAATCGCAAATTCACTTTGCCGCTTTCTAGAATCATGGAAGGCACCCTTTAGTGTCTGGCCTCTCTCTTTCAAAACTGTTTCTCCAAGATTCGCCAGATGGCTGTGTTGTTCACCCCATTCACTTACGACCACAGACAATTTTATCCACGGCATCTGGTGTCTGACCGGTCTTGGGCTGCTAAGAACTATGCTCTCATATGCATTCTTAAAGATGGTTTTTCACTTTCATTTACTTCTGGTGGGTATGTACCTCTTGAAATTGAAACTGCTGATTCACAGGACTTATCTATTCAACCCTGGTAGGTTAAGCCATGAAGTTTTTCATGGTACTTGTGTACTGGTTTTCTAGAATCATAAATCATGTCTCACATTTTCATAAGAGGTTGGCCAAGAGTTAAATTTAAAACACAGCTCTTTCAGCAAAAGCAAGATCATTTTATCACATGTACATTTAAGGAACACATCACCTTTTTGAGAAAATTATTGGAAGCCAGGAGCTGGGCCATGAAAGACACTGACAAAAATTTAAAGTGCCGCAGTTGCTTGCTTGTGTGAGTATCCACGTTAAAGATCTGGAGCATCTCTTGTGACTCACCCTTCTGTGGTACTGCCTTAGGAAGAGTTTCTGGAAAAACAGCAACAGGACAGATGACCATACTTATCTTCTACCCGACTCCTTGGCATAATGCGTTCTAACACAACATGGTGAGGCGACATGATTTCGATGTGTTCAGCTATGACACCCAGCCTTTCCTCTTCTAAAGCAGTCAAAAAAGGAAACATTTGCCAGGACAGTAACCCACTGCTCTGAGAAGGTGTGTAAGTCAAGAAGCAAACCCTGACGACACGGGCAACCGAGAAAATCAAGTAGGAGATGGAGATATTCCAGAAGGAATCTTGCACTGTGGATCTGGATGGAGTTTCTGGAGCATGAGGGGCACTTACTTCATAGCCACAGAGTTTGGAGGAGGTTCATTAGCCATAAGGGTCAGCTCTTAAAAGATGTGTGTCCTAGAACTTCTAACTTCACATGTAGAATTCCTTATCCAAGTGTATCTGGATAAGGTGTATGTGTTCACTTATTTCTGGAGAGTATATACCTCTTGAAAATCAAACTGCTGAGTAGTAGGTTGGTGATCAGGAGCCCACTATGGGCCACTTAAGACTACTGTCCTAGAGAAGTAATAGGGTAGCTCAGTGGAAGAGCACTTGCCTAGCATGCACAGGCCCTGAGTTCTATCCCCAACATCACAGAAAAACAAAACAACAAAACACTGTGCTAGAGAAGGACTCACTGAGAAAGACTCCCTTAACCAAGCTGCCACGTTCAGTCCTCAGAGAACTTTCTGGTCTGCCTCTGCCAAACCTGAGCTGACTGTATGCAGGGGTGACAAGGCCAACAGTCAGTTGCATGGAATTTGTGGAGCCATCTCTCTAATGTATCTTGCTATTCTGCCTCGAAGGCAGCAAACTAAGAATGTTCAACGTACCAGACTTTTAAGCCAGCCTTACTGATGCTGCAATGCGTGGACTTGTCTTCAAGACTCTGCTATGTGATAAAATTTTAATACATACTTACCAACAGTACAAATGTTTTCAAAGGTATTTTAGTAGGAAGCTGAGAAATAGCTAATAAGGTCCAGCTGCCTTACTGCCATTTGAACATAATTCATCTTGGACATAGGTGACATGCCACACCTAACACATGAGTTCAAGACACAGATGCATAAAAGCACTGTGTGAGAAGGGCAAGGGTATTGCTACTGCTGCTGACTGCTTCCTACAGGATTTAGAAAGTACAGGAAAATAATATATTCAGATAAAACTGATTAATGTATATAAAAAAGCATATGGTGGTTCTAAGGATAACCTGCATTCCCTCCTACTTCTCCTTGGCTTTCAGATTTGATGGTAAATAATACCAGTTACACTAACCTTCTTTATCCTCGGGCATCTTTACTAAATACTGGAGGATATTCATCAAACTTTGAATCTGATGCTGGACACTAAATTCACAACAGATCAAAATCCAAAATTCAGTATCTGCCTCTAAAATGGCATCCTGTGTAGAGAGAAGGGACAAAGTAACAAAACTGGATTTAATGAAGGGGCATTAATAAGTACAAGTAAAGGATCATGTTCAAAAACTGTTCCTTAGTACACAGTCACTATGTTTTTCCTTATGGTCCCAACCAGATAACTAAGTTGATGAGCTTCTGTGAAACAGCTGCTTGTGAGAACTGCAAGGGCAGAATCCCAGGACAGTCTGCATTATGACTTTCAGAGAAACTTTCCACCTGACTTCAGAGTAGGCCTTGATCTACTCCAGGATCCCATGTCTAAGATGTCACTTAATCCATGAGTTCTGCTCCCATCTATCCAAATCTGGCTCTTCCGGGCAATCGCTAGGTCTGTGTCCCTGATATGGACACTCCCTGTTTCCTGACATGCCTTCAAGGCCACTTTCAAGAGACAATTTCACCAAGTTCCAACCCCATCCTGTTGGGCTTAAAACAGAACTGCCCAACCTAGTGCCAGATATGTTTCTTAGAAAAGCCAAATTGTCCTCAGAAGTTGTTTTACTACTACTGAGCATATTCTACATGCCACAGGCTCTGAAAGCAAGGGGTTTTTTTTTGCTTCCGTTTTTGTGTTTTGCAGTATTGCAGGACTGGGCATTGAACCCAGGGTCTCATGGTAAAACTTCTATCTGGAGACAGGGTCTCACTAAGTTGCCTAGGCTTCCCTCAAACTTCTGATCTTTCTGCCTCAGCGTCCTGAGTACCTGGGATTACAGATGTATATCACCATGTCCAGATTATGAAAGCACTTTTAAAGAGTAATAAAAACATTTTTGAAAAAGGTTCTGGGGGGCTGGAGATTTAGCTCAGGGGTAGAGCACTTGTCTAGCAAACACAAGGCCCCGAGTTTGATCCCCAGCACCCTCCAACCCCCCAAAAAGAAAAGGGTTCTGGGCAAGTATTATTAAGTAATACACATTGAGCATCACCAACTCTATGTTAAATGGACAAAATCACAAAATTTGTATGAAATGCCACCATCTTCCTACTTACCACTCTACCCACGTACCTTTTCTCCATAGGGAGCCACCAGCACTGTTTTAGTGACATACTGTTCAAAGAGCAGAACAAGGAGAACCCAGAGGAACTTTTCTACGCCTAGTGTATCGACAAGCTGAACAAGGATGGGCAAGCGCCTGTGCTCGGGAACATGTGGCAGCGCATCCACGAACACACTGATGATCTTCACCACAATCTCTTCCACGTTTTTTGTGACTTCAATGGAGTCTCCCTTATCAGACTACAGAACAGTGAAGGGACATGGGTAGGTGAGAAAAACAACTCTTCTCAAAACAGCTTGAAGTGGACAAAATAAGGTCTTCAGATCTGTCCCCAAGTTATCAAAATAACTGCAATAATCCAAGCCCTGTCAGTAAATAGCCAGTGAGTACCGATCACATCCTAGGCACTGCATCCCTGAGGGGAAGACGGTGTAAATCATGCCCAAAGGAGATTTATAAACTCTGTGAAAGAAGACGCACTTGTGAAAACTAACAACAGGTGGCAGTAACATCAAGCTTGCCTGGGCCTCCTGAGAAGGCTGTGCACACAGAAGATTGTGTGTTCCTTAGGAAGAATGGGTACAACCTAGGTGAGTAGAGTACGGCAAGGCTAACAGCCTCCAGCTGCTTTCAGAATAGTGCTCAAACCATTTTACTCTGGTAGTTGTGATCAAAGTAGTATTGCTGAATGAATTAAAAAATAAACACTTGGATGAATAACCCAACGCTCTCCACATTGACCTGTCTCAATCCATTTTCATCATTGAATCCATCTACACCATGTTCTTCAAACACTGAGCACATGCCCACACCAGGCTACCAATGGCTCTGCTTTTTCACTCTCCAAATCCTATCCTCCCTTGGTACCAGTTCGAATTCTACTTCTTATGAAATTGGCCATATGGATTTTTCCCTATTCTGAACTCTGGCAATTATCAATGGCTTTGGCACACGGATTAACACATAGAGTTATTTTTCTTCTTAGGTATGTCTGTACTCACCTACTTGTGGGATGTAAAAAATACCAATCTAATGTCAACATTAATATGCTCACCCCTGGAATGGTTGAGACATGAGAACAGATATCAACAAGCAGGGATATGCAGGATACTCCAGCAGGCAACCCAAGCCCTTTCATCTTCTCGTCTACTTTTTACTCCCTAATTGTTCATTTCTTGCTGGCAAAGACAACACCTCCCTTCACTGAGCACTTGGTTTAGAGTGTGCTTGGTAAATGTTCGCTGGATGGCATGCTAACAAATTGACCACCGTGGCTCTAATAGCCACTCCCTACCCCAATCATCCTTGTCAGTCCAAGAAACTGTATTATCAAACTAACATGGTATTCTGAAATAGACAGTTGATACAAATTCCCTTCTTCAGCATCAGGTTAAGAACTTTCATGATTACAACATCAAAGCACAGCAGAACTACACGTAACAGGCTTGGTTGTATTCCTGGAAAAGGCAGTACTCACAAGACTGCTTCATATCTTCATTCTTCTAAATTGTAGGAGGCACAAGTTACTTAAGCACTTCAGAGAAGCTTTTGATGCCAATTATGTGCAAAATTTTAAAAATTAAAAAACTAATTCGGTGATGATGTGGTAGATAACTTACCTGAATAAGTGCTGGAATAACCATTTTCACTGTCTTGCTAATAACTTGAAAACTGTAAGTATCATCTAGGCGCATGACATTGGCACCCATAAATGTAAAAATAGACATGATATTGTGTAGAACTTTATCCTGAAAGAAAACAAAACCACTGACACTTTAAATTTCAAATATATTAAATACTAATGATTCATTACAATTCATCAATAAAGAGAGAAATAAGCTGTTTTAAAAATGGGTAGAAGTGGGGCTGTAGGTTAGCATGCATGAGGCTCTGGATTTAATCCTTTGCACCAACTAAAATTTTTAAAAAAATTAAAAGTGGACAAAAATTTGAAAAAAGCATTTCTCCAAAGAAAATATGCAAATGATCAAAGTGTAAGAAAAGAATATAAGCATATAAAAAATGTTCATCATGTCACTAGAGAATGACAAAATCAAAATTACAGGATACCACTTCACACCTACTAAGAAGGCTGTTATGTAAGAGAAAAATAATAAAAAGTCCTGACAAGGAGGTGGAGAAATCAGAATATCCAACACTCCTGGTCGGGATCAAGTGAGGCAGTCACTGTAGAAAACAGTCTGACAGTTCCTCAAAAAAGTGAAACAAAGTTACCATAAGACCCAGAAATTCCACTTCTGGGTATATACCCAAGAAACATGAAAGCAAGTTCACATAAAAACATGTATATAAACATTCACAGTAACTCCCTTGAGAGCTAGACTTCCTCCAAGAGGGAAAAAAATCCCATACATATAAATCTTGCATTATTTCAGTAGATTAAGGCTCTGTAAAGCTTATGGAGACCTGTGGAGTATCTAATCTAAATCTGACATGAAAATAGTTTTATTTCTTCGAAGATTTTTAAATAATGTATTTTATATAAGGGAATCATGTTTTCAAATGAAGTAGATATTAATTCAATCAATTTTGTCACCAGTTGAAGGCTGTTTAGAAGATCAGTCAGTTGAGGATTGATGGGCTATTGATTTTTTCCAAATAAACACTACTACTATTTTGCTGGATGGTTATAGAGTGCTGAGAGGTAACCACGAATTATTCACCTGAATCCACACCACAAGCCTATGAAATTTACATATTTTCACTTTATAAACCAGGGAATCAAAGCTTATTAGGATCAAATAGGTCACAGCACCCCAGCTGTAAAGAGGCAGGACTGAAAGTCCCAGCTGTGCTGAGAGATCCTCAAACCTAATACATTTATTTTTAATTTTTTTCCCCCTCAGTGCAGGGGATTGCCCCCAGGGCTTTGAGTATGCTAGACAAGTGCGTACACTGAACTGCACCCTGAAGAATTTAAAGAATTCACAGCCCTAAAGAATTTAAATCAGTACGTGCCAATGCATTTCCATGGAAGAAAAATGTCTGAAACAAATGCTGAAGTCTAATTAAACCATTAGCACTCACCGGAAATATTCCTGCAACTGTACCCAAAAGTAAAAGGGCATGGTGATGGGTTTGAGGCATCTCTGAAAGACGGATACACTGAACAATCAATTCCACATTGAACTTCTCCTCATCTACAACATCTACAGCGGTGAGAAATTTAAAAAAACAAAGTGACAGTTACATTCATACTCAAAGTAGGTAATTTTTCCACCCTTTCCTTCCATCCATCTAGCACATACCTTTAGGTATTCTGCCACCATCTGGAGAGAGTTTTTGGCAAATGTTGAGCAGACAACTAAGAATTAGTTGCTTGGTGTACTCCATGTTCTCCTGCTCTGGCAGCAAAGGTTCTAGACACCTTCACAACACCCAAAAGAGAAATGATGGGAAATACAAAAGCTGCACAATTGTCACATTAATGACCACCCAAAACTCGTATTAAATAATAACTAAAATACTATCACTAAACATAAAATCTAAAAACAGTGAGTAAGATTTTTAACTCTAATCACACTTTTCTCACAGAGATAAGTGTTTATGTCAAATTATCTCCCCTCTCCATAGGTACTTTTCACTAACCCATTTGGAACCTAAGACAACCTTCAGAATTACTTTGCTTTACAAATGACAGCACATTCCACAATTCAGTGGTATACTCTGTAACTATCTAATCACTTATACCTAAAAAACATAGCAGATATTACACTGTATATTTAAATATAAGGAAGAAATGATAGCCCAGGTATAGTACTGAAAGTTCAGAAGGAAACCAGGGAATGAGAACCTAAAATCATTCTCTCAACTACAATGTTTAACTTTCTCCATTATATAAACTAAAGGAGGGCATCCTGAAAAGAAACTTTTAAATAAAATCAGATAGGCAAGAATTAGCAGCTTTTCTCTCAAAGATCAAAGCCAACTGTCATTACCTTGACAGCAAGTTAAAAAGAGTTGGTATTAATATCTGAGGGTTTCTGAGCTTCTTCTTGTGCTGCAGTAACTCCAGGATGAGGGTTACTCTCCGCCAGTAAGAACTGCCAACTTCCTGAACAGATTCTACATCTTGTGATTTTCTGGGAAACAGAGAAGACAAAAAATTGAAAATGAAGTACTATCACTGCTAAGTAAAAACTACTATATCTGACTATGCCACATTGATGGGTATCAAAAAATCATAAAGCTTTTATGACATTTGGAGCATGCAGTCAGGGCATTCATAGCTCTTACTTCTGCTGCATTTTTTGTCTTCTTGTTTGCTGAACTGTGCCCAAGGATTTAGCTTTATCTGGTGGTTCCAGTTCTATTCTGACTTGCTCAGCATTAACGGAAATCTGAAATATTGAAGGAAAAAATGGTTGATTTAATTCAATGGAATCAGATTAGGGTAATAAATGATTAAAAGAGATCAGATGAGAGCAGTGATGTCCACTTTTATGTCCTTATACCAGTCTAGAGTCCAGTCCAGTCCCCAAAGGAAAACACCACTGACGATAATGAATCCTTTAGGAAATTTTCATATACCAATAGTTGTAGAAAGATACACACTGCTCTGGTTATCTTGGCAGTCTACTCAGACCAGCACATACATATTTTATCATCTGGCACATATTTATTATCACAGTGTAGAAGTGTTTCATTTAGTAAGTGAATATTGGTAATTAAAATAATTTTTATACTGGAATATACAGTTTCCTTAAATACAAGGCCGAGCTTATCTTTGGCTGATACGGCATGTGTGCAAATATTTCATACGTTCTCTAGTCACCTATCTCCTGAGATGGAAGGCGGGAGAAAACTGGGTTAAAATTTTCCTTTCAGTAACCCTTTAAATGTTCTAAGATGCTCCCTTCTGGACTAAATGTTAATTCAACTAGCACTTAGCACTATGTAGTATTAAAAACCTGTTAAGTATGTATACTTTATAAGTCCCTCTAATTTCTCTCCAAGTTTCTTTAAAAATATTAAGACTAAAACCAGACATTATCCCCTAAAAGAGTCCTCCACTGGGGAAGAAGAATAGCTTCCTGGATCTGTGTCTGCCCTGCCATGCAACCTGCATCTGATACTACATCTTAAAGACCAAGACTACAAGAAAAATCAGAAAAAAGGAAAGCAGGGAGGGTGTAAACCAAAACCAACTTAATAGTAATTAGCCAACATGGATTTAACTTTAATACTCATTTTAATGGAGTTCTCTTCTTCTACCACCCATTTGCCTCAACAGTGTCTGTCCTGGATCTCAAGTTACACCTCTGAGCTTGTCCTGGTAACATAGTATCACTTCCCCAGTCCAGAGTCACTCAATTCCATATTCATCCCTCAGAGTGGAAAATAGGTACTCAATACAGCATCATGCAAACCTGCTGGTTCTACATGCCAAACGAGATATATCCTATCACACTGGGAAAGAATAACACACACAAACACAGACACACTCACACATAGGTTCAAACCCCCTGAGATTCTCTAGAAATAGGGTAGGATCTAGGAATCTCTTCTCTTTGGAAAGGTTCTGACATCACAACTAAATATTTAGATTTTGATTCCAAGAAAATAATTTCAAAAAGTACTTTTGAAACAATCATATAAATATGAAATAGACTGTGTAATAGATGATACCAAAGGATTACTGTTAATTTTTTCAGGCACAATAATGGCATTATAGTTACATTAAAAAAAAAGTCTATTTTTAAAATGGATGCATACTGAAGTACTCAGGGATGAAAAAATGTTTTAAGGTTTACTACAAAATATTTCAATAAAGAAAAAGATGAAAAGATTGAATAAATATGTTAAAAATTTTGAAAACTGCTAAATCTGGATACTATGACTTCACTGTAGTGCTATTTTTATGAATTCAAAAAACATAGTAACTAGGCAATATCCCAATGTTAGCTAGGCTCCAATATACATAGAAACCAATGGGCAGATTCTCAATTCCACTACACTGGCACATGACTATTTAAGGAGAATAACCTTACCCAGCTCAACACTGAACTTCTCATTCTTTCCTGTTCTTTCCATGAAAATAGGCAGATTCTACATAATACAAGATCCAAATACACACCTTCCCTCATTAAAATTATAAATACTTCAAACAACAAAAATAATGGCAGAGACTTATCATTTTGGTTTTATACCTCTCTATGACCTACTTCTCCATGATTCTTTCTAATGTTGACATATGACCCCTTAGGAGGAATGGAAAATGCAGGACAGTTAAATATGGTGTCACTTGGAAGAGACTAAGGATTGATCGACAAATTACACAAAGCTTACAACTTACCCCTTTAAAAACACTGCCAACAGTCTGAGCACAATGTGAATTTTTACAATTTACCAGTAAATCAAATAACATGCACAAAATTTTCTGCTGAACCTTTTCATCTGATATAGCTGCAAAAAATGGCTTCGTGATCTAGAGGCAGAAGGAAAACAAAACCGACTGAATTCAGTGAACAAGCTTGAACTCCAAAAGTGATTTCTGTAGTGTTTTTAATCACAATACAAAATTGCTCTACATGTTATCTTCTCATTTAAAATGCTTTTTTTTTTGGGTGCTGGGGATCGAACTCAGGGCCTTGCACTTGTTAGGCAAGCACTCTACCATTTGAGCTAAATCCCCAGCCCCAAAATGCAATTCTTCTTAACGATCAATGTACAACATTCAATTTTATACAGTAGATAAAATAGATGATGTCGCTGTAAAATATGTCCAGTCCATCAATAATTTATATTACAAATCTTTAAATGTTTGAACATGTTTGAGTTTCTGAAGAGAGTCACTGACCTTTTCAAGGGCAGTAATCTGAATGGTTGGCATTCCTGTGTCAAGTTCTTTTGTGGTGTGCACAGCTTTTATAAACATATCTAGACTCTTTGGATCCTTGTGTAAAAGAGAAGCTGAATATTCATTATATTTTCCCAGTGCAAGACGCAAAACAATGGCTTCATCTTTCAGAACAGGTGTGTGCTCTTTTTCCATCTTTCCTAGTAGTTGTTCCACCAGAGGCAATAGCTGCGACAACACCATCTAAAGATTGGAAAACTTCTTAGTGAACAGTTACCAACTGATACTTTTGCTTCGCTCTACAAAGACACCCAAAGGTACTCTGTTGGAAGACTAGGAGCTTAGTTAGCCTGGAGGTAAAAAACCTAATCCCCCAACTCTTAGACTGAGGTGGCTAATAACCCATAGGAAGGTGCTCAGGTCCCCTATGGCACTTCACCTATAATGCCCAACACGCTAAACAATCTGTATGCTTCTTGAGACTTTCAGAGAACAGCAAGTACAAACCAAGATTTGAGTATAGCACTATTTTAGTATTTGCTAAAACAACCTGTTTCCCTCAAACATTGTTTTCCATTTGATATAACTAGTATCAATTCAAACTATACGTGTGACAGTTTTAATAACTAAACCAGGGGCCAGAAAATCACAGCTTACAGCCCAAATTCAGGGATGATCTGTTCTGTAAATTCTGTTAATTAACACATAACCAGGCTTACTTATTTGTATACTATCTGTGGCTGATTTCCTGATAACAGTGATGGAACTGAGAGGCTAAAACAGAGACTTGACAGTTCATGGGGCCACAGTCATCCTGATACCTGGACTGGTTTGAGGATGGCATTGAACACCAAATGCCATAGATGATCAAGTCCCTCATAAAAAGGGCACGGCATTTGCACACAGCCTATGCACATGCTTCTACTTTAAAACACCTCTAGATCACTTTTAACATTCATAAAACGTAAATAATTATTGTATTGTTTAGGGAAAAATGACAAGGGAAAATGTGCATGTTCAGGGCACATGCAAATTATTTTTCAAATTTTTTTAGGGAGGGGTACTGGGGATTGAACCTAGGGTGCTCTATCATTGAGCTACATCCCCAGTCCTTTTTAGTATTTTATTTTAAGACAGTCTTGCTAAGTTGCCCAGTCTGGCCTCCAACTTGTGATTCTCCTGCTTCCTGAGCAACCGGGATTACAGGTGTGCACTATTGTGCCCAGCTCCCCCCTTCCCCTCCTTTTTGAGACAAGGTCTCACAAGTTCCAGGTTGGCCTTGAACTTGCAATCGTCCTGCCACAGCCTCCCAGAATTCTGGGGTGCACCACCATGCCTGGCTTTGGCTCCAAATATTTTTATCTGAGGTTGGCTGAATCTGCAGATGTGGAACTTACGGATATGGAGAGGTGACTAGAGTTACTATGTGGTCCTTCACACAAATTTCTTGACTCCTGAACAGGGATAACTCAAGAGTTGATAAATGTGAGAAATTTAATCAAATGGTTTTCATTTCATTTTCCCTGTTTTAATTCTCTAAGTCTGCAGCCAGTACAAGGCTGGTGAAGCACACAGGCATTTTTGCAACACTAGAATGAAAGAAATTTTTCTTTGCTGACCATTAACACATGAATGTTTCATCACCTCATTCCTTTGTACTACATATTCCTTTGAAAACATAATGAAAGCTATGGACATTTCCCCAGAAAAATGTACAAACACATGTATTTAATAAATAGCAAACAAGTCTGGAATTGTCATAGACTCATGTCTAAATATATTCCCTTGTGGAGGATTTTCCACTTGAAAAACAGATGTAAACCAACAGTCTTTAGTAGTATACCCCATTAAGCTAAAAAACAGACAAAGATAACACGATTTTAAAATGGTAAGAAATTTACCAATATGTGCTTTTTGCATTCTGCATCTTTTTTCCACCTCCACCTCACCCTCCTTCCAAATGATCACTTCTGATAATACACATAATGCTCACAAACATCTTCCTTGTACATGGGTGGAGACAATCATTCTCCAGTGACATCATACAGAATGTACAATCCACTTAAATTTCACATACCTCACTGTTGACTTCCCGAAATACTTTCATCAGCTCTTTTGCAACATAAGATGGGCAACCATACACACAATAAAGTAGGTTTTTCAAAGCTTCAGACAATTTCTGGTGAGATTTCTGTTTCTTTTCTCTCTGTAGTTCCTCAAATAAGGTAGCTAAATCCTAGGATACCCGAAATAAAACTGGATGAAAAAGGGTTAAGGAACTACAAAGGCTAAGTATACTAATTATAGGGGATTCCCAAATGATGTGACATTGCTTTTATTTTTTCACTTCCCTTTAAAGTACGAGTTGGAAAGAGTATCAAAATCCCAGGTAGCTCATTATGAAAAGATACACTTGGGTCTTTTATCCCAGAAAGATCAGCAAAATTGAAATATGGTATTGTGATCTTCTAAAAATGGGGAAAAGATACACAGTTACTGACGTATTAGTTTCTTCTGGCAGGGTGTGTGTGTGTGTGTGTGTGTGTGCGTGTGCGTGCACTGGGGATTGAACTCAGGGCATTGTGCTTGCTAGCAAGTACTCTACCACTTGAGCTAAATCCCCAACCCCAACATATTGGTTTCTAAACTCAGTGGCATTCCATCAAAATCCCTACAAGGTCAAACATCAAGAATTGAAAAAATTGCTCACGTGGACACACAGGCACACACACATGCAATCTTCTTTGCCAGTGAGCTTACCTGGGCAACGTAGCTAGCATCAGAAGTGATCTCCTCTGCTTTGGGAACCAGATGATCTATCACTAGATGAAACTGCGATGTCACTCCACTGAGGGCCTGGAGACACTGAATTGCAGCCCTACGTACTTCTTTTATGGGGCTTCCCAGATTAATGATTAGTGATGCCACCACTGAAACCAAAGGGGGGAAAATGTAAGTAATTTTAAAAACTGAAATAGTACAAGATTTAAATAGGTGGCACATCATGCAAAAATCTCCCTCCTGGGCCTGGGGATGCAGCCTAGCAAGTGTGAAGCCCTGAGTACCAGGCCTAGCCCCAAGACCCCCTCCCCAAGGTGATCCTCCTTCCTCAGTCTCCCTAGTACTAGGATTACAGGCACGGCCACTATGCTTGACTCATAAATTTGTTTGTCCATATGGAAAAATCTTCATAACACATTAGCTGAAAAACTGAAGTTAAAAAGTATAGGCAGTTCTCATCCAAAAATAACTAGAAGAACCTTCTTAAACATAACTCACCTAGCTGGGGACTTAGCTCAGGGGTTAGAATGCTTGCCTAGCGAGCACAAGGCCCTGAGTTCGATCCCCAGCATAAAACAAAAGAAAAAACAAAACAAAACAAAACACCTAAAACAAAGACTAGAATTATATATAGTGAATAATGGGGAAAAACTTAATTTTTATGAGTTTTTATTTTGTAAATAAAATTTGAAATTATATATCTATACACAACAAAATTTTGGCTACAAATGTAATTATGTGCTCTTTCAAGGAATTTATAAAAGGCAAACATTTAGAAGTTGTTCTCAAAAAAAGTAAATGATCATTTTATTTTATTTTTTTTGTTTTTTGAGACAGGGTCTCACTATGTAGTTCAGACTGGCCTTGAACTCACTATGTAGCCCAGGCTGGCCTTGAACTCATACTGATCCTCCTCCCTCAGCTTCCTGAGAGCTGGGATTATGGGCATATGCTACCATGCCTGGCTAAAAAGTGATTTTAGAATTTAAAAAAAAAAAAATCAAGAATATCTTCGAATTTCCCAGGGCCATTCTTATCCTCTAATATTAAAATCATTCTGGTTTGAAGCATCAATCATTTCCATTTTCCTCATCCCCAGCATTTTGCTGTGGTCTATGTCTGCTGGATTGACCCATTTGCCAGTAGCTCTATAAATCAACCTGCTTATCAATATCACATTCATCACTTTCATGAAATTCTGCATCTTTTGCAAGCTTTTCAATTGCACTTTGTAATAAAAAAATATAAATTTTATTTCAGATGTTTCATTGGAGAGCAATGAACTTAAAAATGGCATATACCCGATAAAAGAGATATATATGGGAGGGATTTTTGAGTAAGTAGTCAGCTGATTACTGAGTTATGATGATTTGGCTTCCATATATAACTGTAGCCGATGGAGCTCAGAAAACGAATAGCTGGATATTAAGAACTCATGTATATCCCTCTGCCATTTCCGTTATTTAACTTCTCTGTTTAGTGAGATTTTCCCAAGTATATAATTAGTAAGTTAAAAACAATATAACTAGATAAATTGTATGTACAGCCCTTAAAAAAAGTTATAAATTTTCCAAACCACACAAGCCACATGCAGAGAAAACAGTAACAGGCTATTTTGGCATTTTCTTTTTTCTGAGACAGGGTCTCGCTGTGTAGTTCAGGCCAGCCTTGAACTTACTATGCAGCCCCAGGCTGGTCTCAAACTCTTAGCAATCCTTCTGCTTCAGCCTCCTAAATGCTGGAATTACAGGTGTGAGCCACCATGCCTAGCCTATTTTGGTATTTTCATTACCTGGAGAAGACGTGGACGCAAGCTGCTGTTTACACTGTGTATTCTGAGCAGAGAGCATCGCCCAGCCCACATAGAGAGCCTGAGTCTGCAGTGTGGACCTCACACTGCAGCTAAGTGGATTTGAAAGGCTAGAACCATAGGTCCATAAAACAGAAAAGAACTTGAATAACTGAAAAACATCCTCTAGATGTACCTAGTTAAAAGAAAAAAGGAGAAGTTTAATTCTTACTCAAGTAAGTTGTTTCCAAATTGTTTTCATTAATGTATAATTATAAGAGGAAAATAACACTGTGCCTTGTCCAATCATTTAAACTTGTTCTGTACTTGGTACTGTATTTTTAAACAATTAGGAAGAATATGAGGAGTGACAGTCATAAGACCCACTATAACCCTGAACTTGAAAACGAGGATACCAAGTAAAAAAACTGAAAAAAGAGCGATGCCTGGGAATCTTCATTAACAAAGCACTTTGAAGATGGAGCAGTCACTGTTACTGCTGTCAAATGCTGTGGAGAGAGCAAGTTAGACAAGAAAAAGAACACCAACTACTGGCTACATGGAGGTACAAGTGCTCAGGATGAATTTCCTATCTGAGCAATTTTGCCTGGTCAATAATCTGAGTATCAGTTTTCTCATTTGCAAATGGTACGCAAAAACCGAACAGACTGGGCTGTTGGGATTCTTAAATACACTAGTGAGCCTAACACATTAGTAGGGATGTAGCAGTGTAGGTCTCTGCTCAGTGTCCTGCTTAGTGGCATGGTTATAGTACTGCTCGCTGTTTAAAATCTACTCTCATTTTTATTATACATGTTTTAACTATAATAAACCTACACTATCTTCTTAAAGGGAAGAATGTCTGAAGGGGATGAGGCAAGTACCTTTATGAGAAGTTTCATCAGAACCCTGAAATGAATGGCATCGGCACCCCCCAGGATCATCTCAAAGAGCCCAATGAGCAAACACAGGTAGTGCCTGCTGTCCTCTTCCAGTTGTTCAGGATTCCACCACGTGTCATCTACAGGAACACAGAGAAAAACAAAAGTCACATACAACTTACGTGAGCATGTTGCAGGGAGCAAATTTGCATTCACTGAAGGAGAATCATACAGCCAAGAATTCAGTTTTGCAGAGCATCATGTTTAAAGATTCCCATCCAGTATCTTACCTTTAGAAAAAGATTTAGGAGCCTTTAGTGCATAAATAAAATTCTTCAGGGAAAATAAAAGTAACACTGAATCCTCCATGGCAACCTTGTGGACACTGTGGAGCTGCTCTATGTAATGTGCCCACAGCTCCTCTGGTACAACTCTGTCCAACATTAGCTCTGGGTACCATTCTGAGGGAATGTCCTGAAATGTTAAAGAAACAAAAGCTAGCAAACACCGAAGGGATTATACAGGTGGACCACAACAGAAGTATGGGTTCCTCTGGTAACAGGCAAAATTCTGTCAGTAAGCGCATTCCAGTGGGGAGAGGATTAATAACTGTCCTGCGGATTTTAAGAGGGCCTGTTATTATTCATAAGAAAAATCACAGAAAAATTAAATCTTGCTTCATTTTATCTATGTTTTACCTTAAAACACTATCTCTAAAAACAAACTTTATTCATATAAACTCTATCAAATAAAGGAGAGAAGCAAATAGGCATGTTTCTAAGTAGAAAGATAAGGAATCAGATTTCTAAGACATCTTTAAAGGGACATGTTCTCATTCCACATTTTTACTGCTAATCCGAAGAAGGTACATGGTAAAATCTCTACAGGAAAATAATCTAAATCTAGATTTAAAATAATGCCTTTTGTGAAGGATTTGATTGGCTCAATGTCCTGCACAGCTAGGAATATGTTCATGGTCCTCAGAAAGAGCATTAAAAAAATAAAGGAACAGAAAACAGTATGTCATCTATTTATCTATAAAACACTCAATTGGTCCTATTTTAAACATTGAGAACAAGAATAGTTTCAGTTATCACCCTTCTCAAATGAGGAAAAAGAAGTCAGACTTTAAGAAGGGCTCACGTAGGCCACTTTTTAAAAGATGAAGATTCGTTCTTTTAAAGTTTACACAATTTTAGCTAACAATGCTATGACAAGACCTGAGAATATAAATCCTGAGAGTATAAGTCAATGTGAAAAAGATATAATTCATTTAGCAAATCCTATAATGAGCCCCTTGAAGTTTGGAGGACACATTAAAAACACTATTACATACGCCAGATATTAAAGCAATAATGTTGTTTCCTCAAGATGTGGTACTTGGTAGAAACCTAAACAACTAATGAGCCGGGCATGGTGGCTCATGCCTGTAGTCCCAGCAGTCAGGAGGCTGAGGCAGGAGGATCACTGCTAGTTTGAGGCCAACCTGAACCACACAGGGAGACCCTATCTCAAAAAAACCCCAAAAAACAAAAAAACAAAAAAACAACTAATGTCCCTAAGTAATACTGTCAAAGACAACAGCAGGCTGAAGAGATTCACATCTAATGGGTTATTAAAATTTTAAAAATGTAAAAGATCTATTTTTAGTAAATAATAGAATATAATGTTTTACTCAAACACTAATACAACAAATAGATTCTTCAATACTAAAGACAATTAAGTGTAATCTGGATAAGCACTCAAAAAAGATAATAAGAGGGCATAAAACCTTGTAGCCTTGAAATCATGTAATTCATTTAAATTTTCCACAAAAGCATGACAGTACTAATTCAGTACCCTCTGCTGCCCAAGGCCACTTCCCATTTTACCCTGCCAGCATCCAAACACCACAGCTCAGCTTCTGGTTTAAGTTCTGCTGTGACTGATAGGCCAGGCTGTCACTTCACTCAATATTCAACTCTCTGTAGACTCTGCGCTCCTTACCAATTTAGTAAAGATACTTTCCAGCTTCTTTATTTTTTTCTGTAACAAGCTGAAGACTCTTATTGCAAATGAAAAGTGAGTTTCTTTTAAAGATGAACAGCAACAGACAAGCACAGACACAATTACGTGAAATGTCACTTTCTGCTTCAGGTTAAGGGATTCCTTCTCACCAGCACTTACTAAATCTTCCACCTGGAAAATAAACATACTCTATTATTGGTAGCTCTTGATTTTCATAAGACACATTTTCTATCTCAGGCCTACATAGATACTGTGTTTTCCAAAGAAAGGGAAATGACAAATACAAAGCTTTAAAAAAACAGTAAGCTGGCTGGGGATTTAGCTAAGTAGTTAGACTGCTTGCCTAGCAAGCACAAGGCCCTGAGTTTGATCCCTGGCACCAAAAAACAAAAACAAAACAAAAAAACCCAACCAACCAAACAAACAAAAACAGTAAGCACTGATTTTTAAGTAACTAAGAAAATAAATATTCTCAGAAATTATAATGAATGCAACTGCATTTGCCAACAGGTTCATGTGTTTAAATCACACATTACCTTTATAAAGGTTTATTACTAAGGCCAATGATTTTCTCCCCTTTTAGACTATATTTTGCTATTTTAACAAGAGACTTTATTTCAAATGAGAATTAGAGAAAAAAATGAAAATAAAAGGAGCACATTATTCTCAGTAGTATCATACAGAACAATACAGAAAAAAATGATATAAAGCACTAAGGATTCAGATATTCTGCAGAATATGTTAAACTAACAATGTACACGTTCAAAGCTAAACAAAGTAACCAAGAAGTAAATAAATAAATATAAAACCCAGGGGTGGGCTTTGATGGCACACCTACCATCTTTAGCATTGACGAAGGATCTCCTGAATTTATATTGCCAGCCAACAAGTGAATCATCTTCTGATTTGCTACACCAACTAGTTTTTCTGACTTTGTACTTTTAACCACATTTTCAAGAGCTGTAAAAAAATTTTGAATACACAATGCTCTTATGTCATCGAGATGTAAAGAATTATGTAAAATAAGGGATTTTGCTAACAATTTTACTATTTCTCTTCAAATGTTTGCTTTTCATTTTCTTATCCAATTCTGAATTTGTCTGTGAGGCCACTTCCTTTTCACTGTATACTTTGTCTTTGCAAAAATCTGAAAACCTCCTGGCACACAATAAATACAATTTCAAATAGCAAATATAGCCATTTTAAAATTTACTTATCTTCTGTAGAGAGTTATCAGTTTCCTTTTTCTAACAGAACAACTGAATTCCTTACCTTCTGTCCAGCCTCTTAACAGAGGATGCAGAGAACAAATTCCTGATTTTGATAAATATACAGCAATTTTCATCTCAACGGATTCCATATTATCATTAGTGATGACCATGAAAGGTAGCAAATGTACAACCACCTGATTTGACAACTGATCACTTTCACTCAGTATCTCTTCTTTAATTAATATGTCTGCTGCTTTCTGAAGGACCTTGTACCTAAAAGACACAGTACAGTTATTCACTTTTGAATACTCTTTACTCATCTAGAGTAGCTGTCTGCCATGTCTGTTCTCTCGCTCTTACTCCCTTTCCAATAAATTGTCATCTTCTATTAAAAAAAAAAAAAGACATAGTATACTTGGTTGAGACACATGTTAGACATTTTAAATCACCAAAAATTTACCATTATATTGTTCTAGCTTGACCGACAACATCCTGGCCTCCTCTCTGAAAATATTAATGAGACACAAGGACATTCTTTAAAATCTATGCCAGTAAAGGTGTTAACTGGGACAACCATCTTGCCCTATCAGATCTTTTTTCTTTTCCTTAAAATCACTAATTTCCTTCAAGAAATTAGTAGGTTTATAACATAAAAGATACACACTGCATGTTTCAAGTGCACCAGACATCAGATATACACTCATGAGCTCAAAAAATAAAATTAACTGAGCACATCTTTGTGTGATGAAACCTATATGGTATCCATGTGATGGACATCTACCTATATGACAGACACAAAACTGTAAGATGTATGTACTCTCATGCGTGAAGGTGCCTTATTGCTTTTCCTTGCAAAAAGTTTAGGTTCCAAAAATGAAACACTAAAGCTCACCAAATACTATGCAAGGTATCACTAGCCTCTGACCTTATTATTTAACATACTTGTACTATTTTTAATCACAAAGTAATAAGAATGAAGAAGTACATAAAGTAGAAAATTAGAAGTCTTATCATTCTACTTCCCAAAATTTAATATTCTTCTTTTTACATGTTTTGGCATGTAAAATTTTTTTTAAATTTTATTTTCAAAATTTTAAATATAGAAAATTGCTTAATGTGAACTGAAACAGACTAGTTTTATCATGCAAGAGAGTATTGCATTGAAATATACCTTATTACTATGCCTAAAGGGTCACATAAATAAAATACAATTAGTGAGGAAGAAAAGCAAGAAAAATCAATGTGAACTTGATACAAGAACTTCAATTCGAAAGAGCATAAGGAGAAAGGGGAAGAAATGAACACATACCATTCCTTATTCTTTGAAAGTTCTGCTCTTCGAAAGAGATTCAGAAGATTTGAAATAGTCACTTCAACACTAAAGTGTTGTTGGAACATCTATGTGGGGAAAAAAATCCATGAGCAAATATTTACTTGCTTCAAATACATGTAGTATTTCTAAAATGAACTTTATATATAAAGAATTTCTTCCAAGGATTCCAATGAAATGTCAAAGTTTATGAGAGCAGTTTCTCAAAAGTAGCATTCATGACCCAATTTTCCATGTTCCCAAGACATCTGCTATTGATAAAAATATATGAAAAGTAATATAAAAATTCACAAAGCACTTTTCCTTTTGGAAGAACTTCTTTATATATCAAATTGTTCAGTCTAACCATTCCTTTGAGCTTCCTCTAACCAGACTATGCCTGTGTTCTCAAGTGAATAAATTTCTAATGGAAGAATAATTTCCAGAATAAATTCTTTCTAGAGCAGAGAATCATGTGAGAAGAGCAAGAAAAAATTTACAAACAAAATGTACATCTATACAAACAATCCAGTCACTCACCTCAAAAGCACCAATGGCTGAGAAAACAACGTCTATATTATCATCGCCTAATCGGGTTAAAATAGCTTCCTTTATGAAAGACTCATCAATACCCTCCTAAACAACAGGAAAAACAAATAAATTTAGCTGTTGCCACAAACCTCCTAAGACTTTATGCTAGAAAGGGAGAATGGTTTTGTGAAAAGCACTCCAGAATACCAGTCAGAAAACACAGGCCGCCCTGCCCTGAAGAGAATACAAATACTCCAGAACTAGATCATCTCTAACAGGCCTTCTGAGATAATAACTATTTGGTACAAACTACCTCCAGTTTCCACTGAAAATATAAAATAGGTATAATCCAAATATAATTTTCCTATTAAGGAGTTGATCTTATTAAAATGACAGCCCAGACACTGAATTACAGTACATACACTAAAGTACAAGGCCCAGGTTTAAGTCCTTGCTCCACCACTCACCAGGTGTGTGATCTTAGGTGACCTTCTCCTCTGTAAAATAGAACTGCTCATACTAATGCTTACCCTGAAGGGTTGCTAGAGGCTGAAAACTTATGTCAGTGCTGAGCAGTGTATTATACATAATAAGTACTGATAAAAGCTAGCTATTACTATCATCGAGACTTTTATAAGGATAAAGGAATACCCTCCCCCAAGCCAGTCTACTACAAAATGATGTCCTATTCTTTTTTAAATCACAAATGAAACAAAAAGAAAACTAGGTATATACTTACTCATAGTAACGAAAAAATAAGATTCCTAGTTAACCTGAATGTACTGTATCCCTAACTGTGCTCTGAGGGTGGGGGTGAAATCTTGTAAAAATATTGGTCATTTAGAAGACAAAGTAAAATATCTAGAATTCACAAAAATTGCTGGGGTTTTAGCTCAGTGGTTAGAGTGCTTGCCTCTCAAGCACAAGGCCCTGAGTTCGATCCCCAGCACCAAAAAAAAAAAAAAAAAAAGAGAGAGAATTCACAAAAATTAAGCCTAAGCTTTACCTGTCAAATGCTACCACAATTTCCTAAAGTACGATTAAGCAAGTCATACAGCCCAGTCTGAATTCTAGAACAGAATCTATGTCCTGTCATTCATTGATGGAGAAGGAAGAATAAAATCTGACTTTATGTTGTCAAGGCAGTGAAGCTAAGGTGAATGTGCATAATGTGCATAATGTCCTTCAGTGAAAAACCAACCAAATCCACAGAGAGAAAGAGATTAATAGTAAAAGCAGGAAGAGTGAGAATAGCTTCAGAAAGACTCCTGACATCTCTTTTATTCTAGACATCAGAATCTTCCAATTATAATAAGCCCAGTGTTCAGAGTTTAGTTATTTAACAAACCAGTAAAATAAACCTATTAGCAGTTTGCGAATGAAACACAACTCATGCCACATCAGAGATGTATCAAATTGAGCAGCACTTCTCAAAGAAATATTCTCACAGGTCCTAACATTGCTTTAAATAACTTATTATTTATGTATAAATTTTAAAACTGCCACTCCTGAAAACATAATGATATAAAACAGAAACATGCAAACGATATTTTTAAAAATCATCAAGGTAAATATAAAAAACCCTATAAAACCAACAAAATTCAGTTCATCTCTATACTTACACAATATCAATTCTTATAACCTTAATTTCTTAGGCTAGAATTAGACTGCTCATCATAAGAAAAAAAATCACACATTTGACACAAACCTTTGACATTTTCATGACATTTTTCAGGTGATTAATGGCCAGAAGTCTCACGGGAGCAAGTGGGTGATTCAAACTGAGCATCAAAGAGGTATCAGAATCTGCTAAAAACTGTAGGTTCAACACAGTTATCAAATGATTTCACTTAAAATGAGCAGTATATGACCAAGAATGAAAACAGAATATGCTCCAAACTGCCCAACATATTAATCAGTAACAACCATCTAAAACTGTGGACATCAAAATGTAAAGCAAAACTGTCTGTAGAATGTTACAACAAATGAGTAAATCTGTATTATTAATGGTGTGATCTCATGTGTCCTTGTGTGTATGTGTAGGTTCGAGTCAGTGAAGCGATTCTACGAAGTAATTTTGTAGTTTTATGTACATCTAACTACAATCAAAAAGCACCTAAAATCAATCATTATCCCTTCACTGAAGATAGAATGTAGCTCAGCTAAATGATACAGCAAAGTGACACTCAAATAAATGACAATTTAGTTCATTTATGAAATCAGAGAAGGAAGTCTATCAAGCTAATATGTGGAAATGCAACACTATCAAAGTCTAATTATGGAAAGGAAAAACTAAATCATATTTCTCTTCATAATACCCATTTAACGTGGTCAATGGGTGCTGCACTGCCTAGCACAGCCCTAGGAGAAAGCTAAGGAACACTAGAAACCTCTGAGGTCACTCTTTGATAACTGTTAATGAACATTATATATGAGATTCCCCAACAATACTTTTCCTGATAGAAACATTTGTTCACAGTTACTGAAATTATTGTACTTCTCTTCAATTATTCAATTCCTGGGTCTGAAGGAAGAATAAAGTCTATGTAATGTCTTATCTCTATGACATTTTCCAAAGAAGGGAATTATCATCTGGAGTTGTTCAATCACCATACAATGTCATATTTCCTGTCATCTACTGGAGAAGAAAAATGTACCTGGTACTTTCCTCCACTTGTAGAAAGTGAAATAAATTGGTGAAAAAGCTCTTGTTTTTTTAGACATGTAATTTCTTTTAAGTGCTCCTCTAAAACAACATCTAATGTTCGGGGATATCTGGAAAGAAATTTAAAAGAGTTTATTCTTTATTCTTAAAAAAGATATTAACCACATATACCATATGTACATTAAAAAGATAAAATAAAAATTTAAAAATTTACTGAGACTTAAATTTTAACAAAATGGCATTCATAAAACCAAAAGATAAAAAAAAAAAACCAAAAGATATCGATCAAATTTATCATTATGACTACTCCAAAAAAAAAGTCTCTTTATAAAAAAGTAATACTCTTCACAGTCCCCACACGTCTTACTTCTGCTTATATTTAACTTTTTTTATACTTCCTGAAAGAAAAAAAATAAGGACAGTCTCCTACTATAGTAAGATGTGACTTGTGAGTCATCTCTTTATAGATCAGAAGGTACACATTAAAGGAGCACAAATACACAACTTACTTGCTTTCTAAAAGTCTGATGAGTGGGAGAAATTGTTCATTAAGCAAAGATACTTTGTTAGGATCAATTTCTTCCCGTGAACTATATGAAATATATTCCTCAAAAAGAAGGCTGCAAAAGAAAGCAGAAATATCAGCAAATATGAGTGTTACTATTGAGCCCCTACGATGTTATAGGTGCTTTACGAATATTATCTCTATTGCCATACCACTCCAAAGTAGAGATTATACTTATTTTACCAATACAGAAATTAGGGCATAAGACACCTTTCAATTTGCCTGAGGTCTAATTGAACAGTACCAAAAGCTCAACCCTTATTGAGTCCTTGTATGTGAGAAAAAGGGGAGAGAGGTTTTACATTTTACTGTTGGTTTGTTTTTTGGGTGCTGGGGATTGAACTCAGGGCCTTTCACTTGCTAGGCAGGCACTCTACCACTTGAGCTAAATTCCCCAACCCTGAGGTTTTACATTTGAAAGCCCACTTAAAATGACAGCCTTTACCTGTAACTCTGCATCCAACTTCTAAACAAGGGGCACAGATGACACATACCAGCAGGAAGGTCCTGCCCAGATCCGAGAAGTCTGACCTGCAGACTCTACTACTCTACTGCAAGAGGCAGAAATAGGATTCCAAGCTATGTCTGACTGCAATACCCACATTCTGTTCATTGTAGCAATGAATAGAAGGGGAGACTGAAGAATCTTAACAGAAAAGGCATAATCCTCACTGCATGCTTATCCTCAATATTTAATTCCAATGAACATTTACTGAGTATTAACTGTGATTTATTATTTTAGGCATTATAGCCCACTAATTAATAGAAAACTGTGAATACTCACAAACTGCACTTAGTTACCACCCAAATTGGTCTTAACTATTATCTTTCCATTTTCTTCTATGAGCATTAAAAACAAGCAAGAAAAATTACTTCTGTTTTTCATGTTGTCACAATTATTTCATTAAGTGCATATAATTAATCAAATGATATAGACAAAAGCAAGATAAACACTAAAAGGAACACTAGAAAATTGCTAAGCAATCCTGAAATGTCTATTGAGCCTCAAATCTGTTAATCAAAACCGTGTTAACAACAATAGCTTACCTAGCCAACAAATGATCTAAATTGTTCTTCAGTGGTATTTTTGTAAGTATAGCTTCTAAGTGTCTCTTGTAGATTTGACCATCCATCCTTTCAGTTTCTTCTCCTTAATATGTAACAAATTAAAATTAAGTTGGGAAAACCTTTTTTTGAATACTCATATAATTTAAAAATACACACATCAATATTCAGCTTTTTCATTATTTTTGAAGGTATAGTCTACCTGTTTTATATTAAGATTGAAATTTTTTTTTTTTTTTTGGTGCTGGGGATCGAACTCAGGCTCTTGCGGTTGCTAGGCAAGCACTCTAACCACTGAGCTAAATCCCAGCCCCCTACCTGTTTTATATTTTTCAAAACACTTTCGTATATATTACCCTCATTTGTACTTTACCTAAAGTTCTGTACATTTTTAACAAGTATTTTCATGATTTTATCAATAATAAAAGTACAAAAACATAAAGTTTTTTGAGTCATATTACAAGTGAGTGGTGAAGTTAGGCCACAATTTAAATCTCAATAAACTATCTGTGAAAACAGGCTAATTTTCATCTCAATGCCTCCTTACTGAAGGTTGTTATCTTCTATTCCAGATGTATTATAAACATAGGAATTTAATGTTGGCCTGCCCTAATCATAATAGGAAGAATACATTTTCTTTATGCTAGCCATTTTCCTGAAACACATGTTTAAAACCAAGATTTGGCTGTGTGAACCTCATTTTCTAACAAACTGACATAATGTTGGAAACATTTTTCTTTGTGTTTTCTGAGTAGCAATTGGATTAAGTATTTCTTTCTTTCTTTTTTTTTTTTTAGGATTAAGTATTTCTTCTTTTGGGATTTACTGAAGGGTAAAAACACGGCAAATAATCGCTTTCTATTTATTTTTGGCTTACTTTTATAATATGGATTTTTACACAAGAAATTTCTTATATTTTTAATGACTAACAGGAGAAAAATATTTTTGCAGTTGGATGAGATATTAGTGGAGTGTGGTTCCTATTTTACAAGAGTCAAGTCTTAGTAAGTTTCTGAACACAAATGTAAAACCACATACCTGTAACATGATGAATGATGGAGACAACCAGATGGGGAAGCATGTAACGCAGAAGAGGACTGATATCATATGTCTCAGAAATTCCATGAAGGATTCCAATAAGGTTGGGAACATTACACAAGAGCGGAAATGGCCTTGGGAGAAGCAAGTACACGTGACAGTGACAAGTTAGACAAGTGGCAATATAAAAAAAAAAAGATAGCATAACACTTATCTTATAAAACTCATTCGAAATAACTACATGCACTTCTAACTAGCACCACTTCTCAATTCAATGATACATACTTTTTCCCAAGGCTTTCTGGCTTCTGTCTCTGCAGAAGAACAATCAAGCAACTTAATCCTTCCCTGACCAAAGAGGGAACCTTGGTCAATGTTTTGATGATCTGAGATGCCAGCGAATTAACAAACGTATCTTCCATTGTCACTTTCACAGAAATCTGACATATTATCATGTATGTTGCAGCTCTGTAATCTGGCAAAGGTGATTTCAATCCCTAAATATTTTACAAAATATAAGGAAAAAATCACAAAGTATAGGAATTATTTTCTTTTAGATGTTACTTTACCATGACAAATTACAAATGTCAATGTTTGAAGAAACACATATGTTTAGCCCAATTTAAACATTGTATCACGTCATGTTTCAAAACATTGCATGGTACCCCATAAATATGTACAATTTTTATGTTTTTATATATGATTTGCAAGCTCCATCTGTGGAAGAGACCCTTCAATCAGATTCTGGACAGCAGTAAAAGAGGGATCTATTTAAAGACAGTTACTTTGGACATTGTGGAAGTGCAAAGCTGAGCCTCCGCAGGGCATCTGGGAAGGCAGCAGGTAGCACAGCTGTTGCAAAAGAAAACTCATTGAGAAGCAAAAGTCAATACAACGGGAAAGGTGGTGAGATTGCCTATGCCCTGAAGAGACTGCCCTGTTCTCTTTCTGGCAAGGTAAAATGACTGCCAAGAAAATACATCTCAGAGATAGTAGCAGAGCCAGGGAGACAACATTTACTGATTAGGTCCAAAAAAAGTCATATTTTTCACTTGAAGATTAAATCTTAACAATCATCTGAAATAAATTTTCAATTTAAAAACATTTATACCTAAATGAAATTTTCAAAAGCAAGAATATTTCTTTAAGTACAAAACAAGTTATTTGACGGGTCTGTAGGACTAACCTTTTGAATATATGGAAACAGTTTGGCAATGACATTATCTGATATGTCCTCGGCAGCTACTAGAGAAGTCACCACAGTAGAAGCATAAAAAGCCAAGAGCACCCTCAACTGGGCTGCACTTCCTGGATACTCAGCAAAAGCCTAGAATAAGTTAATATAAACCAAACATATTAATAGACAATTAGATCAAAACACAAAGGTATTTACAGCTCTCCAGAACTACTGACATTTTAATTGTTATCACATACAACACTGAATAAATATAGAATGGGATAAGAATGAACTGCCAAGGAATCTTCCTGATATTTTTAGATGATTTCTTCGTTTAAATCATGGAAGCCAAAATTTGCTAAGGAACAGACTAATTTACTTCTGTGGAAAAATACCCTGGGTGAGAAAAGACTGATTCTCGAACTACTCATGCGTCAAACAGCAGATCATTCAACGAAAGAAATGTCTTCAAAGTACCACTGTTCCCAGGGAAGGCTTTAGTATGTTTTCTTCATGCATAGCAGGCAACCATTACATGGACTCACCTATTTATGAAACAACATGCTACCCACCTTTACCGATTTGGTCACCAGACTACAAATGAAATCCATGAATCCAAGATCTTTGTAGCAGTGGGTGATCAAAGTTCCCTTAGCTAAGGGCACTCCAGATTGCTGTTATTGACAGAAAAAAACAAGCTATTAAGGATATTCACCAGTTGATCATTATTTTCAAGTACCTGCCCTAGTAACATCTTTATATTGCCACAGTTCATAAATAAAAAATATAATCTCTCCTTATGGTTGGTGGCAGCAATGAGATGTAAGACATTAAATTGCAAACTCTAGAAATTCAAGAGGAGGTCAACAATGAGGGCAGAAGAACAGAGTGAAAAATGCTTATCATGTGTCATATTTTGGTATGTATTTATGTAATCTGGATTCTCTAGATTGCAAGTAATTCTACTGCTTGAATTTGGTTTGTGAGCCAACGTGATATGCTTTTTTCAACTGCTATACAATAATGCCAATAATGGAAACAGACCAGGAGCCCGGCCAAGTTATACTGCTATTCCCACCACCTAGTATTGCACAAGGTCTGTTAATACACATGGAATTAATCAATGAAAGGAGAATTGGAAATAACCTTTAGTAGGTGAGTGGAACATGGGTGCCTAGGGAGTAGCATGGTCTGTGTGAAGACCAAGGGAAAATGATCTTGATGCTCTGAGCAGAGTGAATGCTGGGAAGAGTAGCTTGATAAGCAACTTTATCACAGTTTGGCTTCTTTAATTCAAATGCTTTACATCCAGATTCTTAGGGCTAACCCAGATTCTTAATTTTCCTTCAAATCGAAACCTCCCTCTTGCACTCTGGGGAGGCTGAGGCAAGAGGATCCCAAGTTCAAACCCAGCCTGGGCAACTTAGCCACATAACAAAACGCATCTCAAAATGGAAAAAAAAAATTTTTTTTTAAATTATAAATGGGCTGGGAATATAGTTCAGTGGGAAGGCTCTGGGTTTAATCATCAGCATTGTTCATATGTATATACACAATAAAACAACAAACAAACAAAAGAGGGAAAAAAGTGCCGGTTTCTTCCCTTTTACTCATTCTGATCACTGATCTCACCATCACCTGTCAACCTGACTGCACAGCCCCGTGGCCTACTTTGACCTCACATGCACTCTTCCCAGGCTGGATCTCCTCACTCAACAAGCAATAAACTTCCTGCTAACAACATACACCTGCTTTCCTCTACTACATGTTGTAGGCAAAAGCGCCAATGACAAGTCAGTGCTTTTACCATAATACTGTGACATACAATCTTATCCACACCTACTGTGGTAGGCAACTACCCTCTTATTCATCTATGAATTAATCCCAAATCCCTTAGTCACAGTTTTTAATAATTTTCTGAAGTTCTTCAAATTTCTCTCATCCTTCTAGTATTGTTGGCTGAGTGTGGTGATGCACACCTGTAATCCCAGCACTTGGGAGACTGAGCAGGACTGTGGCAAGTTTGAGGCCAGCCTGGGCTACACAGTGAGTTTGAGGCCAGGCTGAACTACATAGAGAGACCCTGTCTCAAAAAAACAAACCAAAACAAACAATAATAATAAATAAAGTACTGTCAGCCTTTTATCACCTGTTTAACTTTTTCAGTTCCAAAATTTAAAGCGGCACACAGCATGGCACAATGGGAAGAAATAGGTTTTAGCCACAAATTGAGATTCAAATTCCAACTCTAATTATATGAACTTCAGTTATATGAACTCTAGCAAGTACTTCAATTTTCTGAACCTGTCTTCATCTGTAAAATTAGTTTTGTGAGAACAAACAACAGTATAATGTGACGTAAAATGCCTCGCCTGATGTCAGGTACTAAATAAGTGCCAACTGTATTAACAACAGTTCCACTAGAAATAAGAAAACAAAAAAATGATGTAGGTAACATTCGAACTATCTTTAGAGGCATTAAGGATCTTATTTTTTCAAAAATTATATTTGTAATATCTATGTTCAGATATATGTCATTCAATAACCATACCTTAACTGGTGACAACCAGAACCATTTGTGCTTTGAGTTATTAATTTTTAGAAGTTGTATCACCCGTACAAATACTCTTGTCTCATGGTATGGTAGAACACAACCAATGAGGCTATCTTGATTATAGAGATGGATATGGAACCTGGGAAAAAGCAAACAACTCAAATTGACAAAAACTTTTAGTCACAGATTTCCTGACATGTCCAAATAGTATACAAATGAGCTAGAATGAGTATCAGCCAGATGCAAAGCACTTAAATAAGCCCTCTGTTTCGTATTTCAGTTTGCTTCAACATGGTTCTGCAGTGGTATTCTTGAATATTCAGTACCAAAATTAACACCCCACTCTCCACCAAACTTTAATAAAACTTTAATGAAGTATCCCATAGCATTCCTAACTACTATAATTATAAAAACAAGACTAATTAAAAAGTAAATCACATTTTGTTAGATAAGAATTTGGATAAAAACTATTAAATTACAACCATATATAATTTGCACAAAAACATCATAAAGCTTATCAGTTTGCCTTAAAAATATAAATTTACTAATTCTGTGAGTGATAGTAAAGCCTTCATATTCAGCACTTAGCTCATGTGCCTTTGTCTTCAGTCTTCAAGGTGATTTTCCTAATTCTTCCAGCCAAGTGATCTTTCACGTCTAAATTGTCCTATGCTTTTACATGTAATTTTCTTACACGCACTGCTTCACCTTTAGTTAGTTATACACAAAGCTTTAGTATTAGCCAAGGGGTTACTTTTTCCATGAAGCTTTCCTCAATTAATCCAAGCATAGGTACCTCCCCATAACTTTGCATAAACTTTTATTAAAATAATTATTTCAAGCCAGGTGTGGTGATGCACGCCTATAATCCCAGCACACAGGAGGATCACCATGAATTTCAGGCCAGCCTGGACTACATAGTGAGTTCAAGCCCAGCATGAACTACCTAGAGAGACCCTGACTCGAAAAAAAAAAAAAAAATTATTTCAAAACACTAACCAAAAGCAACCTATTCACCCATGTATCAAACTTCGTGCTTCCTAAAAAATAAGTTACGATAAACAAAAGATCAAATGCACAAAGTACTCCTTACATTAATGATCTATTTGGAAGAAGTTAAATGCTAGATGACAAAGGGAATTTTTATTATACATTTTTTTTTGCCTGATAAGTTTGATGTTCTAAAAGTCAAGAGAACTATGTTAAAACTATGTTTTCTATGTTAAAACTATGTTTTCTCACCTGCTTCCTAAAAGGAAATCACTATACTCCCATAGCCCCATTAACGAAATGGAAATCTTTCTACTTCTAAAACTCATGTAGTGCAGAATAAACAAAAAATGTGGAAGACGTGATGTTGATAAGTGAGAATATAAACTAAGTAAACTGACAGAGTATCCAAAGTAGATCAAAGATCAGACCTTAGAAACAAACTCCTATTGTATCCATACCACTTACTAGTTGTTTAACTCAGACAACTGAAATGGTCTTCTGTTTTCTCAATTGTAAAAGGAAATTAATACAAATACCGTATCTCCCCTTGGAATGTTGTACGGATTGAGATAATGTATGAAAAGTGCTTATCATAGGGCCTGGTACATAAATAAATGCTCAATGCACATTTGCTATTACTGTTCTTTTTTTAAGGTTATAGTATGTTAGAGGACACTGTTACCTTTTACTTTGGCAAGAAAGAAATTTAATACTCTTTGCCTCAAGCGTAATGGAATAATCTGTACTGGCAAAGTGACATGAGCTCCTGAGAACTAATGAGGTTGGACCATTTACTTAGGATCTAGTAGTGTGTTTAATAGAAAAACATGTCTACATCACATTCTAGACATGTTCATTTCTTAATACACCTAATTCTTCAGCTTTAAATTGATAAGTGTCCTCAACTATTTGATTAAAAAAAATCAAAGTATTTAGCCCATAGTTACATGTGTAACTGTTAGCTACCTGTGAATCAACCACTCCAGACACTTCTGAGCTGGCTTAAGCAGGAAGTAAGGGGACAAGTGAATAAGGAATAATGAAATGTTTTCATCCAGCTGTTTGTTCACTGCTTTGGTCTGAACGCTGCGTTCCAAGGTTTTTGCCAGCTGGCTGAACAACGGTGCCTCAAACTGCTCAAAGGCAGGATCAATTCCAAGCAGTTCCTCCAGGCCAGTGCATCCTAGGAAAAAAAATCAGCTTACTTAACAATTCTTTGCAAGCAAACTCAGCCCATTCTTTTATGGTCTTACTTGACCCTAAAGTCTGGACATCCTTTTAGCAAGTATAGTTGGTAACGCAGTAACAAACACAGATCTCTACTTTTCAACACACCAAAACAAATCCTACATTTCTAACCAGGAGAACAGAAGGTACTTCATAACAAAGGCCAACCTTTTTCTTTTAATATCCCTGACAATAACTAGGCCATCCTTCATGGAGGACTCCTCTTCCAACCTAGCCACACCTGTGTTGCTTTTTAGCTTTTCTTTCATTTTACACAGAAGTTGACCTCCCGAATCTTGTTTCTTTATTTGTGAAATTCAGACACCATTTTAAGCATCTAGGCCCTATGGTTACTTGGGTGTTGTTTCTTGTTATTCTCTTTCCCTTAACATAAGTCGACAAGTTAGAAACATCTAAGAAAGAAAGGGGCAAAAGAGAAAAAAGGAAAACACTTCAACATCCAGAAAACAGATGTTTCAAAGAGCTTTCCAAAGTTAAAGGACAGCTCACCAATGGCAAAGGCAGTGTCCCTGTCGATGCTGGCCGCTTCCTTGGGGTCAAACAACAGAGAGGCAACTACATCTCTAGATAAGAGGCTGGGATCACTTTGAGGGAGGGCGAGCCGCTGGAGCTGCTGGGCTAAGGACGTCATCGTTCACATCAGCGATTTCTAAAAATACAGGCTAAGAAACACAACCACTGTGAGAAGTCTTTGAGAAATTACAAGAGGCTTCACATGCAAGTCACTCTCTTCCGCACTCAGCGCCCTCAAGGACACAGAAATCGGCTATTACGGGCTCCCGGACGGTCGACAGACACACAGAATCACCAACAGCGTTAACAACTCATTTTTCAATCTTCCACGCCGCGGCTTTCTCTCAGACTCCGCAGATTCCCCGCAAAACCCGCCGACCCCTTGCCCTTCCCCAATACACCGCCGCGATCCGCGGCCACACCAACCGGTTCTGTGCTCTTCCCCAACCGGAGCTCGAGATTCGGCGGGATTCGACAGCCAAAAACTCTTCAGAACAACTTCCACATGGAACCAGAGCTCAGCTCATGCCCGGAAACCTACAGTATATTTTAGAGGAACTTCCGGTTTGGCACTACGGCAAGAGAAGAGGTACCAGTTTGTGGAAATATCACACGCTAGCCCCGCCTCCTTAGCGCGAAAAGCCCCGCCCACTAGACACATCCCCTTGAGCGGTCCCGCCTCGCGGGACTGCAGGCTCCGGCTGTGGGTTTCCGCCTGCCAACCCTGGAAGCTAACTGTGCGCATGCGCGGAGGGCGGGTCTGGTTTTCACTGTCTCCAGATAAATGCGCCTCCTGTGAGCTTTAAGCATCTGAAGCCTTACTCTTTCAGCGAATACTCAGCCAACGTTACTACTGTGTACCACCGCGTAGGAACTAAAATTCGGGAGTCGTGAAGCCTCGTGCCTGGTTCAGATCTCAGCGGCACCCTTCTCTGGCTGTGTGACCTTCACCCAATTGTGTCATCTCTCAGAGTTTGTCACTTGCTCTGTAAAGTGAGAACAAGTCGAGAGTTTCGGGCTGGACACAGGCAGAGATCGGGACTCCTGTGTCTTTGTTTTCCTGGAGGGCACGAAGTACTTTTAAACGAACCCTGTTGAAGTAGAATTCACAAACAATAAATGCACCCATTTCACCTGAACAGTTGGAAGAGGTTTAGCAAATGAGGACGTGACTATAAGGATGCAGATCCAAACAAAGTTTCCAGGACCCCTAAATTATTTCCTTCTGCCTCTGTCCTGAGGTCCACGTCAGCCCCGCTCCAAAATCACTGATCCTCGGGGCGCCGGTGTAGGTTTGCGTTGCTGCAGAGTACCGCGTACCGACCTACCAACCCTGTTTCCAGCCGGCGTGGCCCTGCTAGGCACAGAGCGGACTGGCGGCTCAGACCTGCGGGGTATACGCTGCCTGTCTCTTCGGAAGCACGCAGCTCTCTCCAGAGACCGGCCTCACCGGTGCCAGGGGGCAGACTTTTCCTCATCCCATTACCGGGAAACTGTTGGAAACAAAACCACGAAATCAGGAGTTCCCCTTTCTTATACTTCCTGGAGATTCTCTCCTTTTCATTAACACAGGCGTCTCTTATTGGTTTGCTTTAACAGCATTTAAAACAACCAAAAATTTCTATAGTTATTTTTTGCAGATAGTTAATAATCTACTTTTTTTCCGAGGACTTCACTGCCTTGCAGAGAATAAGAAAGTTCTGACGATGTCTAAATCATCCTCACAAACCGATCTGTTAAAGGAATTTTTTTTCTTTCTCAAGTATTACAGAAATTTTACATTTATAAAGCAATTAATTTTTGGTGTTCGGTAAACAGTAAAAATCAGGCCAGTTTTACCCATGAGTCATATTTTGTTTTTTACTTTTTTGGTGAAAAAATCCTCTGTGTGTTTTCAAAAGCTGTATTAAAATGAAACGAAAAGCTTTATTAAAATGAAACTAAAAAGTGTGTTACAGATATTTGGTTCAGACTTTTCTATGTCAACTCTGATGGCTGAATTTTACTTTGGAAGTAGGCTAGGAAAGTAAAAGGGAAATAAGTCAGAAATTCACAATAAGTATATATATCTATATATATACACCCATATATATAGATATATGGGTATAATATGTACACATGCATGGGTATATATCCATGTATATATAAATGTGCATATATATATATCTCAAAGCTTTGACTTGAAAGAAACAGTGATCATGAATTACAGGTTTTCTCCATTTTAAAACAATTTATTTGACTTGTTCCCAATTGTCTTTTGATTATAGCCTCTTCAGATTTTGTGATTATATGCCTATTTCGTGGATTATTCAGTTAATGAACAGAGCAAATGTATTTTTCTTGGCTCTTTTTAAATTTAAAATGTTATAGATCATATGTAGCTCTGAAAATCTATATAATAATCCTTATCATGGCTTTTGCTGTTTTACATTTATTAATTTTAGCCAGATTTGATGCATATTTATTTTAACCATGTAATTCTTAGTTGTGATGGGTGGGAAGTTCCTGTGGTAGAGTGATGACTTCTCTTTCTGTCAATCACTGTTCCTGGCAAGTACTTTGCCTTCTTGAAAAGCAACTGGTAGATGTGGTTTTGAGACAGGAAAGCCCCAGGGCCTAGGATCCCAAATTCTGATAAGAGGTTATAATCCTTTCCCACTGCTTTTGAAGTGCTTGATGATTGACCCAACCTGTTTCTAACCACAGGCTGGTGTAATTCAACCCTCTCCTGGTACATTCTATAACCACTGTGTCTATGTGCTCCTTATTGCAAATGCAGAAGTGCACCTATCCATGTTTAAGGGCCAATCATGTAGAAGCTTTTAAAACCATTCCATATAAGGGGAACAAGGGGACCAAGCAAGATCAGGAAGATGTAAAAATCATATAAAAACCCTGAAATTGCTTTGTTTGGGGCCCAGGGTCTTAGAGTCTAAAGGCTCCTGGGTCCAGCAACATTAAATAAACCTGAGTTCTCCAATTCTCTGAGTGGCTCTTGGTTTCTTCAGTCGATTTCTGCAACATTTTGAATGAATGAGTTATTTTTAAAGAGATACTCTCCTTCCATCTCCTCTATTTTAATGCTGAGTACAGATTCCTTGATTTATCCCATGACTATTTTATGCCATGCTGGGATATGACGGTGACCAAGAGACGGAAGTCTTTGCTTCTGTGCAACATGCATTCAAACAGGAAGAGACAGGCAAGAAGCAATTGGCTAAACCAGAGGAAGACCATCAGATAATGTGGTAAGTGCTCTAATGGCAATAATATAAAGCCATGTGGTGGGTGATTAGAAGGTGTGATTAGTTTGAGTTGTAGAAGACTCTCTGAAGAGGGGGCATTTACACAGGTGCCTAAATGAGAAGTTTAGAAAAAAATGATTGTCCCAGATAAGATTGACCTTGGCATTGACTCTACTCTAATCACAGCTGGCCTCCTTTCTGTCCACCAAATATGCCATGCTGGTAGCATTATCACTCCTTGAAATTATTTGATTTGTTTGTTTACCTGTTTATTTCTTGTTCCTTTCACTAGAATACCAGCCTCAGCAGGTCAGCTTGAAGTCTACTCTTAAGATTTGAGGAGCCTGACTAAGAAGATAAATGGCAGCTCTCTATAGTAGGTTTAAATATTTAAAGGTTATATATCATTGTAATTCCCTGTTAACTAAGATATAGTATAATTTCCAAGATTGACAAATAAACATTTATAATAACAAAGTAAAAATGTTTTCACAAGACTTGAAATGAGCAAAATCTAAAAAAATGATTGAATTTAATGATCATTACACCTATCTGTGTATCCCATTGATTGATGAATTTGGATGAGTAATAAAGGCATATATGTTTAATACATTTCCTATATATTTATCCCATAAATTTTGTTTTCTTTTAAGCAAATTCACCAAGTATGTTGTTTAATCAAGATTTTCACAGCGTTTGAGAATGTAGCTCAGTGGTAACATACTTGCTTAGCATGGGCAGGCCCCATGTTCGATCCCTAGCACCTCCTTCCCAATATAAAAGATTTTTGTGTAATTGTGTTCCACAAACAATAATAACCAGAAAGATTTGAAAATAAAATTTAATTGATAAATGAACCTGCTGTAAATAGGGAGGGAGGGTGCAGAGGGGAGGGGGGGAGAGGGGGGAGAACCAAGATACATCATGTATAAGTACAGAATTAATGTAATGAATGTGACCATTGTATGTAGAATGTACCAATACATGTTCTTGGTTTAAAATAAAATTTAAAAAAAAAAAAAAAAAAAAAAGAAAATAAAATTTAATGATATTCAAAGTGTATAAAATTTAAATGTTTTCATAAAAATGTAAATTATATTAAAATTGAAACATTGAATTTCTTTTTTACTAGTCTTCAAAAGTTATCTTTCTTCTAAGAAGACAATTATAGATATAATTAATGATAAATTTTTATTAGTGTTTATTAATATACAAAATAATGGGTTTCATTGTGGCATATTCATACATGCGTATAAAATACTTTGATTTACCCTCCTTTACCTTCTTTTACTCTCCCTTACCCCATACTTCAGTCTCTTCTTCTCTAATAGTCTCCCTTTACTTTCATTTAGTGACAAGATTTTATTTTTAAATTTTATTTGTTTTTTTTTTTAGTGACACAATTTTAAATAACATTATTTAAACATATCTAAAGATGTTTGGCAAATACTTTCAGAAAAATAAATTACGAGTTCATTATTCAAAGTCTATTTAGTCGCAATTGCAAAAACTAAGTATCATCATCATTCCTGGTTCGGCTATGTCCACCTATTTTCAGATTAGAAAATTAGAATGGTTTGGAAATGAACAAGAACAAGTGCCTGGAATATCGCTGGGAACCAGCAGGGGGCAGCAAAGCATTTTCCTGATCCCGGAGGGCACTCGGTCCCTAGGTGCCTTATGGGAAGCAGCAGTTTCAAAATTTTTAAATTTGAAAAGTATGTACAAGTGTCTAAAATGGTGATTCTCTAACCTTCTGCATGTTTTAAAATGAACTAAAAACAGTGTTTTAAAATGTCATTTGGGAAACTACAGGACTTATGTTTTGATATTCTTATCTAATGAGAACTATTCAAAGTCATCTGTTAAATAAATACATTAAAGTCTGGGGCCGAGAAGCCTTGGTCCTTTTCTTTTCTCGACACTTCATCCTATGCTAGTTTGTATGAATATTTGCCACCGGGAATATTGTTTAATGATTATGGTAATAGTGAATAAAACTATAAAGCTTTCTTAAAACAAAGATTTGAATGAGTAAAAATGATGGAAAACAATATTATGTTCTTGGGTGGTAAAGAAAACATATAGATTATCTATTTGCCCTCCCCAAGTTATTTTACGTATTCAATTTAGAAAGAAAAATCCAAGAATTTTTTAATTTGAAAAAATTATTCCAAAGGATATATGAGAGAATGAATATACTAGAATGCATTTTAAAAAATTCTCAGAGGGTCACTTAATGGAAAAATATAACAAGGTAAGTTAGCATTATCAGCTATTAGAAATATATGACAAAGCAGTTGCAAGTAAAAGAGTATAGCTCTGGGGCAAAAACAGATCCCCAAACCAAATAGTTAATCCAGAAATAGAGTCCAACATATGTGAGCAGCTATATGTACAAAGGGAAAATTAAAAGAAAATAATCAAGTTAGAAAGTATTCACAAATAAAGTTGGGTTAAGTAAATTTGATGGAATAAAAAAAATTGAAAATTAAATAATCTTCTCATTTCATCCACATGAATGGATTCCAGAATCCTGAGCAAATTACGGTTCTGAAAAGAAAGGAATTTTGAGGAATCTCCATACTGATTTTCATAACATCTCCAGCATCTGTTGTTTTTTGAATTTGTGATGGTTGCCATTCTCTCTGGAGTATGGCAGAATCTTAGTTGTTTTGATTTGTATGTCTCTAATAGCCAAAGATGCTGAACATTTTTTCATGTACTTATTGGCCATTTGTACTTCTTCCAAGAAGTGTTTATTCATTTAAATTGCCCATTTTTTAATTGAGCCTTTTATTTTGGGGACTTTTAATTCATACATGTTACAGTGATACATGCATACCCACTTCCATTCTTTCCCAGGCAGAGTCCATGGGCCCTCTGAATTGAGGAAGTAGTGCTAAGAGTTCAGAGAAAACAAAGCAGCTAGAGTTTTATCCTAATCCTACCAGTGAGATTGAAAGGCTCATGATTTGCAGACCTGGGCAGAGGACCCAAAGGCCCTTGCCTAAGAACTGAGGCGTATTGCTCTAGACTGAACATGGTTTCAGCCCCAACCCCTTCAAGTCCTGAAAGATAAAACTGTCTTTAAGTAAACTAACCCGATTCTAGAACAGAGCTCAAGAATGAGCATAGGGTATACAAAAATAACCAGCATCCAGCAAAGTGCATTACACATTGTTGGGCATCCAGTGAAAAAATTATGAGGCATGCAAAAAGTGGGAAAAAATACTCACAAGGAGGAGAAACAGTTATTGAAACTAGCCCGGAACTGACACAGATGTTAGAATTGGCAGACAAGGACAATAAACAATGATTACACCTACATTCCATATGTTCAAAAAAGTTAAATAGAGGCATGGAAGATATATATATATATAAAATATAAAATTCAATTACATGTTACATGTTAAACAAAAATTTAAAGTTATATAATTTTATAAAGTAATATTACTTAATAATCATTTATTAATATTTAGTAATGTTATTTAAAGTAATAGCATATATTCCTGGCAAAAACATTCTTTAATTCATATTTTCATGTCTTATGAATGATAACATAAAGTAGTGCCAGCCTTTCAGAAGCCATTCGGAAATATACATCAGAAACTCAAAATATGTCCATACCCATTAACTTACTAATTCCATTTCTGAAAGTCTTTAACAATCCTCAGTCATGAACAGGCCATTATCACGTTATTGTGTGGGGTGGTGGATTTAGAAAAATAAAGTTATACATAGTTAAATAGAAATACAGTTAATATAAGTACTATATATTTAAATATAAAATTTAAGGATCGCAGCTTGATAGCTTTAAATAAAAGTAATCAAATTTTTTTCTAATTTATCTATGCAAACCAGCAAATTTTATGTCTTGTCATTTTCCATTTTAAATCAATCTCTAATATGTAAACCTTCATGCACATAATTAACATTTTTCCCATAAATAACTCCACATAAAAAACTTGCCAGAGACAATATACCAATAAATATTTGACTAGTGATGTGTGTTTTAGGTTAACCCTATTTGAAGAAGTTTAGACTGGGAACGAAGAGCCCCTGTAAGTCCTGGGAGTTAGGTTTCTGTAACAAAGGAATAATAAAATGAAATAAGTATTACTCCTGTAATGCTTATGAAGACATCGGGAAATTTTTCATTATATATCTCAGAGGGTCTTTCCGTAAAAGGCATTGTATGTGTAATTATTATATTTGGAGCAAAAAGTATAATTGTAGACATTAAAGAATTTGATCTTAGATTAAAGGACATTATAAAGCAGTTTTTACTTTGTACCGTTAGGAAGGTAAAGGGAAAATCCCTTTCACTCACTATTCTAAACTTAGACAGCCTAAATTGTTTGAACATTTTGAAAGTTGGGGAAGCGGCAGCATATCTATGAGAAATTAATTGGATGAATACCAGTAGATTGTGTCTTACACAGATTAAACATGTTGTTAGTCTTGTGTTTTCATTGAATGTGCTTTTCAACATTGGAAAAAGTCTCAGAATCTTTAGAGAAGCACCACTATTGTGTAAGAATCCTGTCAAAGAAAACTATCAAAATGACATAAAATCTTTCTCCTAGTTCATTCTTTCTATAATAGTTTGGGATTACTCTGTCGATTGACATTTTCTTTGAAACATGAGTTTTTAGTAGTTTGTATGATTTAAGTGTAGTTTACTTGACAAAACAGTACTTTTCAGGAATTTATGTCGATGTCACCAGTAAAATGAGTCAAGTAATTTCTGATTCACCACTGTGTCATGCTAATTGAAGTCAAGTGAACTCAATTAATAGTAACTAAGCCTCTACAATGTGCCTGGCACGTTGGTAAGTGGTAGAAAGAGGACCAACACACAGGGCCTGTGGTCAGTCAGAAAGAAGCCTTAGCAGAGTCTCATCAGAAGATAGCCTGTAAAATAACCCAAGCCAATCTGCTTCACCCTCTCAACCAAATATAGACAGAAGCCATAAAGGGGTTAACTGTCTCTGGGCAGTTTGCCTACCCATCGAAGGTGACATGCCAGTTGAATCTGGAAGACAAGAGGCTAAAGTGCTGGGCAACAAGTCACCCCAGCCAGGGGGTCAGCATGTAGCAAGGAGCAGAAGGTTTGGGAGCTGCTGGTCTGATTAAAGTATGGGGTGTGCTAAAAGGAAAAACAAGGAAGAGAATGGAGCAGGAGACCGAGGTCAGATACGGAAATCATGCCAAATTGCAGGTGGTTGATTGTGGCCAAGGAATAGAGGTCAGATCACAGGAGTGACAGTCGGGTGGAGACGACAACCATTCAGTCCTGGGGTCACAATCACATTTTATCCCCATAGGTGCCATTTAGACATGATTTCTTCCATTCTTAGATATCACGGATTAAAAATTTTTAAAGTCAAAAATCATAAAAAACTGTGCAAGGATTTTATGAACTAAAAAGCTCTACCAGAAAAAAAGGGATGAAATGAAAACTAGAGGTAGCTAAGAAGTTAACCTCTGTGGAATGCAGAGAAGCTCAGTAGTGCCTTAAGTCTAGGAGAAGGCTTCCAAATTGCCACTCAGAGGCCTGTAAATCTAAATGGAAGACCGAGTGTTGCAGCCAGCAGGGCACATCAATCAAAATAACCTTCCCCGGTAGATTTTCCACTGCTTTGTCATAATCTTTTCTTTCCCTTTGGGCTAACTGGAAGTTTCATTCGCATCAGCACAGTATCTACATATCCAAAATTTAGCCAGAACAGACACATTAGCCAAGATGCTGCATCAGGACAGTTACTAACATTCTTTATTGAGTCCCTGCCAAATGCTGGATTTTGCAAAGTCAGGTCTTTGGGGATAAAATTCTGAGCTTTTGCCTTTTCCTTGTGGTATTCAATACTGAAGGGTTAAATAGTTTGACTTTTGGTTCTTTTTTTTTTAAGTATTAAGTTTCATTAAAAATTGCTCCCTGAGGATGAGAGTGATAGGTTCCATTTTCCAGATAGGTTCCGTATCTTCCACCTGGATGTGCCACTTTCTCTGGAACTGTCCATGAAAGCTCTCTGGCCCAGGCACTGTGGTCTGCAGACAGGCCAAGCAGGGTTCAGACAAGTCCGCTACGACCCAAGTCATTTCTGTCTTTATGTGAAGAAATTCTGTTCTCCACAGTACTATAGAGTTGTAGCATTTTAGAAGCCAAAATGTCTGTAGAGATCATGCAATCCAACTTTCATTTTAGAGCTTAAGAAAGTTTCAGTATAACTCCATTTTCACTGATCAAATTGGCAGAGTATAAAATAATTTATGATATTCAAGGTCGGTAGAAATATATAAAGGGAGCATTTTGGGAAAAATATCAAACTATTCATTTTTGGAGGATAGTTTGCACTAGCTATATGAATTTAAAATGCATACAGCTTTAAACTCAGAAATTCCACTTTTAGAGCAATCTTTGAGATCTCTAATACATGTGCATGAGGATATAAAAACAGATGTGCTTGCTGAGGACTTTTAGATAGTAAAGTATCAGGGTCAATCTAAACATTCATCAATAACAACAATGGTTAAATTACTCCAGATATAAATTAATTCAAGTACTCCGTGCTGTGAAAGATAAAATAACATCCATGATGCACAGTTTCATTGAAAAAGAAAAGTTGAAGGATGTTGTACAGAGTCTGAACCCATCTTTATAAAAATTATTTAAATGTGTATAGAAAAATGTATAGAGCAATACAAAACAAAATTTAAACAGCAGTCACATCATGGGAGCAGACTCAGAACATGAGGCAAAGTACATTTCTAACATCATAGGCTGAATTATCGCTTGTGATTTTTATAATGAGTATGTGTTACTTCCGTCTTTTTTCTCCTTAGAAGAAATAGTGAAGCCTCAGCTAAGTAACTCGTTCATTTCTCTCAAACAGTTAGTGACAGAGCTGGATCTAGACCCCAGGTTTTCAAATCCCAGTCTGTGTTTTTTTCTGCTAAACCAAGGTCTTGGGAGACAGTATCCTGAGGCTCTGGCTTCTGGCAGATCTAGTCAGATTTTGTATTTCTTAAGAAAACAAGTGATTTACTGCTATTTGCTGCTAAAAGGTAAATTGATTTCTCAGCCTCTTGACCCACAGTATACTCATCATCTCAAGGTTGTTTCCCTTCTATATACTATTGCAATCACCAAAGAAAATGCCTTTGTGGTTATTATACTTATATGGCCAACTCTGACCACTTCCCTATCACTAATCTACAATGACAAAATGGAAAGTAAACCTTGAGTATTACTTCCCCGCTCAACAGAAGACCTAGTCTTTTCCAACAAAGAACAAGTCTATATTTGCAGATGACAGAGGAATTTGCTATCATGTTTCCTCATCTGTTCTTAGAATATCTCCCACAGTCTTACTCAACTATGGTTATTTTTAGCTGCATTTTGGTCTTTGTGATGGATAGTACTGCTGCTCTCCATTAAATCAAGTAATTAAATATATGGATTTTTGGCTCACTTTAAGATCTATAGCAACACTAGCTTTTCTCTCTCTATATTTTTATGTTTAATTTTAGTGCCCCCCCAACTCAAAGTACAAAGTTAGAATTTGTAAACTCCAAAATGTCCATACATTGCTTCTTGACCCTTTAAGGGCTAAAATCAAGTGTAGGAAAGGCCATAATGATGGGGTTTATTTTTTTCCCAATTAATATTTGAAGGGAAATATCTGAGAGCAATTCAAATGTCAATTTTAAACATGTGTTACAAGAATATTTAATTACATTGGAAAATGTTCCAACACCATGTTAAACAAAAAATGATACCAAAAATGTGTATAATATCTCAAATTATCCTTCGGTAAATATGCATATTTTATATAAAATCGTATATGCATAGAATAAGGTCTTGAAAGACGGATTTGAATATGAACAAGAATTCTGGATTATGAGACTCTGATTTCCACTTTTTTCTCTACTTCCTTCGGGTTTCCCATTTTGTTGAAAGAATGTTTACTTTAAAAGGAAAAATGTCTTTTTTTTTCTTTCGTTCTTTGTGTATATGTGTGTGTGGAGGGGTACTGGCAGTTAAGGCCCGGGGCCTTGTGCACGCTAGGCAAGTGCTCTAAAACTGAGCTACATCCCCAGTCCTTTTTAACATTTTATTTTGACCTGGGGTCTTACTAAGCTGCCCAGGCTATGTTTGAACTTGAGATTCTTTTGCTTCGGCCTTTCGAGTACCTGGGATTACAGGTGTGCGCTACCTCGCCTGGCAAGGTACTTTTGACATCAGAAAAAAAAAAAGATTTAAAGAAAAGAATGTCTAGAAGCTATTATAATCTAAATGTCTTTTCCTGGGAATAGTCAGTTTTAGAAGCCCCTAGAAGACAATGACACAACCTCATATTAATTTGCATGGAGAAGGGAACTGACATTTGACTTTTTTAGAGAAAAAAATTGACTTCAAGCATAAAGGGAGAAAATGAGACCAAAAACAAATAAAGAGAGGAAGGAGGTGGGAAGCTGTCAGGCGACTAACCAGGGTGCGGCTCCAGTCTCAGACAGAGAAGATACCAAGCCAGGGTGACTTCCAAGCAGGACTTTGGTAAAAGATGGTGAAGGTGACCTGTGTTACAGAAAGAAGGGGAAATGGGAGCATTCCTCGGGGCCAGGAAGAAAGCAATAAAACTGGGCCATCTCTGTTCAGCTCTAACTCAGCCAGGACTTGGCTCAGTCTCCAGCTCGTGGCGTCTCTTCATTTTTCCAGGATGATAAATTTGGGATGGTGCACAGCTGTTCTAACCTAGAAGAGACTGAGATTGAAGCCAAAACCCTGGAGGAAACCAGCAAGCTGAGACACAGCCATGAAGTCTTGCTGACCTGGTGACCTTGGCAGAAAACTTTGTTACTTAGCTTGAATGAGAAAGGTCAGCAATCAAAAAGATTCTCTTGGGTCTTGACACATTTGATGGGCAAAGAAGAGACTGAAAGAATTGGAGTGAGCAAATGCAGGTGGCTTGGAGGATGAAAAAGATTACTTGGAGACGAGACCCAGTTCAATCACCAAGAACCCCAGAAGAGTTATTTCTCAACCGAGAGAGCCCGGCCATTAGGGAGACTCTGGGAGAAGAAAAAAGCCCTAATGCCGAGAACTCTCTGGCTTTTATTTAGAATCTCAGTGTAAGAGAAAAAAAATGGGAGAGAAACAATTTGGGGTAAGAGCTATTTCAAGAGTAGGCAGTTTTTCATAGGGAAATGCGAAGGACAATGGCCAGAGACAAGATACTTTACTAATCTAAACGTCTTGTTGTTTAACTATTTGATTCTCACATAGCTTGCGTGCTTTTTGTCCCACAGTTTAATCATTTACCTCTCACAGAAGTTGCATGCTCTTCGCCCACAGTTTAATTATTTGTGTGCTTTTGCCTTGTATTTTAAACTTTGACTCCTCATAGAGCCTACGCACTTTTGTCCCACAGTTGAATCATTCACTCCTGGCCAGGTCCACCACAGAAAATTAGGAGATAAAAGGATCTTGGCTGAACTTGTGAATCGATTGATCAGAAATATTAATATCTATTATTTGGTGATGGCCCAGATCATCTTATAAAAGTTCTTTACAAGTGTCTGATTTATTTCACTTAATAGTATGTTCTCCAGGAACATCCTTTTATATACAAATGACTCTAGTTTATCCTTTTTTATGGCAGTGTAGTACTCCATTGTGTAGAAAAACCACATCTTCTTTAGCCATTCATCAGTTGCTGGGCATTTAGGTTGTTTCCAAGACTTAGCTATTACAAATTGTGCTGGTATGAACATGGTTGTGCATATATCACTATGATATAATGATTTTAATTCTTCTGGGAAGATACCCAGCAGAGGAATAGCCAGGTCAAATGGAACCTCTAGTTGTAGTTTTATGAGGAATCTCCACACTGATTTCCACAGTGGTTGGACCAGTCTGCATTCCCACCAACAGTGGAGGAGGGTTCCTTTTTCCCTGCAGCCCCGCCAGCACTTGTTATTGGTTGATTTCTTGATAATAGCTATTCTTTCTGGAGTGAGATGGTATCTTAGTGTTGTTTTGATCTGCATCTCTCGAATGACCAATGATGTTGA
>PVJO010001547.1:0-81867 GCA_004026905.1 Hystrix cristata
GGCGCCTTCCAGGTGAGCGGGCTACCGCCGGGCAGGGCGAACCGGAGCGGGGCGCTGGAGGCCGCGACGCCAGGTTGAGTCCGTCCTCTCTCAGCCCGGGGGGCGGGGAGCTCTCTGGGCGGCTGCCGGGCCGGACCGCGCTGGACCCAGGTCCGGGCCGCGACCCCGTCTCCGCCCCCTGTCCCCGACCCCCACTCCTGTCCCCACTCTCCGCACCACCACTCCCCCCCGGCTCCTCGACCCCGTATCCCCAGCCCTCCTTGTGCCCCTGTCCCCAGAGGCCTGGCATCCGCATGCTGCACACATTGTCTCCGTGATCGCCACCGCTCCCCAGCACGGAGCGGCGGCCCCTCACCCCGTCCCGAACCCAGTCTCGAGACGCTGTTCTGGGGCGGAGACTTGCTGTGATTTCATCCGTGGGACTCGCAGTGCTGTTGACCTCCATCCAGTCACCCGTTCTGCTTCGTGGCCACTTCCCTGTGTGGTCCCCTGGCTGTCCCACAAGTGCTTGAGTCGCAGTAGCTCTAGGTTTCGTTTCAGGCTAGTTCTTGGCTTCAAGTACAAATTAGGAATTCAGGCTGAATGCCAGAAATTTGCTTACTCACACACAGCAAGAGACCAAAACTTGGAGTCGGACTTCACCTGGATCTAATGAAAGGGAGGCGGTAGCCAAAGGCCTGGTTCTCCACCCCTTGGGCGACCTTGAGCCTCCTGGAGTCTGACCTCACTTTGTCCATCAGCAGGGTCTCTTATGGGATGGCGAGTCTTTAGAGCAGGCTCCTATTGCATCTGCTGCTGTCCAACCCTGCCCCTCCCACCTGAATTGTCCCTTCTTAGGCTTTAGAAGATTAATCCAGTGGCCAGTGCCACACTTCCAAATGACTGGAGTGGAGTCTCCTGGAATTAAAATTATTTGTTACTTTCTTAAAATTATTTGTTACTCATTTCCAAATGACTGGAGTGGAGTCTCCTGGAATTAAAATTATTTGTTACTTTCTGGAATAAGCCAGAGCCCTCCAGGTAATTGTGATGCTCTGGAATTGGAGTCAAGAGTGGTGGATACCAATTTTTGTGTATTGCCTGTTATTTTGCGTCTCTTTAGAGGGGACTGGCAAAATTTTTGTGGTATGATACATCCTCTGATGACTCAGTTACCTCCTTTGGAATCTGCTTTGTTTAATATATAATGATTTGGGTTGGAGTTTATCTACCATGATTTATTAGAGAAAATCATTCCTTAAAAGTTCTAGGGGGCTGGAGATTTAGCTCAGTGATTAGAGTGCTTGCTTTGTAAGCACAAGGGCCTGAGTTCGATCCCTGGCACCACCAAAAAAAAAAAAAAAAAAGTTCTAGGGTTTTAAGGCCCTTGAAGAGTTTTGTACTGGTAGATGTACCTTGGTGAGGATCTTTCAGCTGCCAGTGATGGGAAGCCCAACTCGGTCTGGTTAAGAACCTAGGCTGTAGGGTGGCTGCTGGGTGGCTGCAGCAGCCTTTGGAGACCCCAGGCTCCTCTCCTGTGCGGTATCAGGTTGGTTGTAAAGGTGCCTCACTGCTGTGGAGAAAGGGAGGTCGGCATCTGTGATCTTTAGCAACAAGAGTGAGCAGTTCCTTCAGCCAGACCCCTCCGGGAAGGGGGGGTGTCACCAGCTACTAGAACCCCTTGATGCACAGCAGGCTCTGCCCTGGGAGGTAGGAGAGCTTGGGGCTGGGAGGACAGGCTGCTGCGATCCATGGGCAGCACCTGTGCTGGTGGTGGTGCCACCTGAGATGGATCCTGGGTCTTGCTGTGATTATGTCTGACTTCAGTGAGCAGTACTGAATGGCAAGCCTGCACTCAGGCTGCAGTATGGTCTTTCCTTTCTTTCTTCTTTCTTTTTATTAGCACATGTTTGAAATACATCATAAATGTTTACATTCCTTGTGTGGAGTTGGTACATGTACATAACACATCTTAATTCCTTTTGCAATACAGTCTTCCCTATTGTGCCCTCCGCCATCTGAGCTAGGCTGTGCTATGCCCCTTGCCCCAGAGAATTCAGGAGTCACGGAAGTTGAGGTGCCTAGACCTATGCGGATTCCAGGTCTCCCACCTCGATGTGTTATCTCCAAACGTAATAGGGTTTCACGATACCACTCTGCCTCGAGTATCTAGATAATTTCTTTATTTTCCTTTTTTTCCTCTAGTGCTAGGGATTCAACCCAGGGCCTTGAGCATGCTAGGCAAGCACTCTACCTCTGAGCTACATCCCCAGTCCAATAATTTCATTCCTTTAAATAGAAATTATTAATTTTCAGTGCTGATAAAATTCTGTGACTCATGTGAGGGGCCAGATGGGAATTGTTAACTCAAAGTCTTTTTTTGAGAAAGAGTATTGATAATTTAATGTTCTGTGCCTTACTTCTTATGGGCTCTCTGTGCACATGTGTGCCCATGGAAATAACATTTTAGAAAGTGATCCCGGCACTCCGGGAGGCTGAGGCAGAAGGGTGGCAAGTTCAACCCCAGCCTGAGTAACTTAGTGACTTAGTGAGACCCTGTGCCAAAATAAAATAATTAAAAGGAATGCGGTGTAGCTCAGTGCCCCGTGTTCAGTCCCCAGTGCCACAAAAGACAACAGACCCCTTTAAAAAAAAAAAAAAAAAAGAGTAAACAAGACAGTGTGCTCAGTTAGCCTTTGAGGATTAGATTGTCACAACCCAGGGAAGACTCCTGTGCAGACAGCTCCACCTGGCCTGAGGAGGCGCTGGACTATGTGGCCATGTGACCTGGAGCTTCCAGCTGTGTTCATGGAAGTAGACAGAGCCAGACAGGCAGAATGGACCATACCACTGTGTCCCCACTGTGTGAGAGGCAGGCTGGGCGGTGCATGTGTTGTGTGGATAGGGTGGCACTTTCACCCCAGGGGTTCTCAAGGGCAGACTGCAGCTTGGCTGCTTACTCCCTGGTTCCAGTGACTCTTTCCACTGTTCTCGCGGGACATAAATGAAGCGAAGGGACAGGGCAAATTTGCCCCTGACCACAGACAAGGACAGGAAGGGAGGCCCATTCCTGTCCACAGTGGCATACCCATGTCTCTGGCAGTGCACCTCAGGAAACACTTTGGCAGGATGTCTGCAAAGTCCTGGCGAAGTGGACACAACCCACTGCCACCACTGGCCTAAGACCAGCCTTGCCTTGGCAGAAGCCTAAGAAACAGCTGATAGTCCATAGTGTTGTGGACTTTAAAGCTAGGCAGTTGTGGGTGCAACTTATTTATTCGGTGCAGGGCATCCATGTAGGGTCTTAGAATATTTTAAATTCCAGCCCAGAAGATTTTAAATTCCCATTGAATTTTCACTATTACAAATTGTATGCATACGATTAGACTCTGGTATTTATTGATTTTATTACTTAAAATTTTCATAATTCAGATTTACATAAAAGGTGACTTCCCTGCTGTGGACACCATCCTAGTAATCAAAGTTAACATCGCAAGCAGGGAACTAACACTTGCCTCCTGATGAGATGCACCAGGAGGACACAGCTGTGCCCCATAGGGTTTCCATCACCTCTGTTGGAACCTGATACCTTTTTTTGGGTTTTTTTGTGGGTTTTTTTGAGAGATTGGTTTTTTTGGAGACAGGGGCTTGCTATGTAGTCCAGGCTGACCTTAAACTCACTATGTAGCCCAGGCTGGCCTCGAACTCGCAGCAATCCTCCTGCCTCAGCCTCCCAAGTGCTGGGATTACAGGCATGCATCTGAACCTGATACTTTTTTTGTGTGGGTTGGGAGTGGGATGTTGGGATTGAACTAGGCCCTTGTGCATGCATGCCAGGTAAGTGCTCCCCCACTGAGCTACACCCCTAGCTCATAAACTGACAGAGACAACAGACAAACTCCATATGGGACAGGCTATAAAATATTTGGCCTCCATAGTCATCAAAACTTTCAATTAAATTTTTTGAAATTTTAATTGAAAAAATGAAAAACTTTCAGTTAGGGAAAAATTTTCAAGGTTATGAAACAGGAAGAAAGACTGTTAAAGGGGTGTCACGAGACAGGACAGCAGTGTAGTACTCAACCCTGGACTGGATCTTGGACTGGGTGAAAAGGATGGCAGTGAAGGACATTGTAGACAGCGGACAAAACCTGCATGTGAATAAAGGGTTAGACAGCACTACTGTGTCTCCTGAGTTTGATCGTTGTTCTGTGACCGTCCCCTTGTCAGTCAGTGCTTACTGAAGTGTGTATGATACAGGGCAGAAAGACTGGATCTCAGATGGAGGGGAAGAGAGCAGAGAGGAGGGAAGGAGAAAAGGGTACCGTGGGCATGGTAGGTAGTACCATTAAAAGCCGGTGGAGTAAGGGGATGTTTGAGAATGCTTTGTACTATTTGTGCAACTTTTCTATAAATTTGAAGTTATAGCAGAATAAAAAGTTGCAAATAGTGGGGCTGAGGATGTAGCTGAGTGGTAAAGCACTCAAGGTCCTGGATTCTATCCCTAGCACTGCAAAAAAAAAAAAAAAGTTACAGAAAGAAATGTCTGCCCTATACTCACCTTGAGCTAAATACCAAATAGCAAAACTAATTGTATGTCATCTTATTCTAAAATATACCTTTTTTTCTATTATAACATTTCTGAATTGGGGTGTGCATCTTAAAGTTGATGCTGTCTTTGCATTGGGTTGGATTTTGACAGCTGATTTTCTTTGTCATTTGTCTTACCATACATGCATTATGGCTTGTGTCTAAAATGTCTCCTAGGGGCTGGGGATTTAGCTCAGTGATTAGAGTGCTTGCCTTGTAAGCACAAGGGCCTGAGTTCGATCCCCGGCACCACCAAAAAAAAAAAAAAAAATTAAAATGTCTCCTAAAAGTCTCATGTGTTCAGAGATAGGGCTTTGGGAAGGTGACTGGATCATACGGGAATCACTTCATCAACAAATTAATCCATTATGAGATCCTAATTTGATGGCATTATTGGAAAGTGATGGAAACTTGGGAGGTGGGGTCTAGAGGAAAGAAGAGGGTCATGGCATGTGGCCTTGGAGACTATAACTGGTCCCTGGCTCTTGCCCTCTGTCTGCTTCCTGGCTGCCATGAAGTGAGCAGGTTTCCTCTGCCATGACCTGCCACCAGGCCTAAAAACAATGACACCAGCCCACCACAAACTGGAACCCCAGAAACCATAAGCCAAAATGAACACTTTCCCCTTCAAGTTGTTTTTCTCAGGTATTTGGGCAGTGATGAAAAGCTGACCAATACATACTGGCGTCTTGGATTTGATGAAACATAGTGTTTTCCTCTGGCTCCACTATAGGGGAGAGAAAAAGGAAGAGTCCTAGTAGCTTCATATGAAAAGATTTTCAGCCTGTCACATTCATGTTTAAACATCAGGCTAGATAGTCAGCTGCCTTTGGTCATTCTCACCCCTCACCTCACAGTATTGCACATTCCAGATTGCATTTCTGTCTTCACCTCTACACCCCAACCAGTCTTCCTCTGTTGCTGCTTCCAGGAATGGAAACTTGATCTTTAGCCAGTGATGGCCCTAGAATGTCCAGAGGAAGGACCACCGGTCCTGTCCAGGAGCAGATACCAGAGACTTGGCTTAAATTTGGGTGTGCACAGGTGTGAGGGTTAGGCCTGAAGCCTTTGCCCAAGCCTAACCCTAATGTAGGTAGTCACACAACACTTAACAAGGCTACATTCTGAAAAGTGTGCCATTGAGAGACCTTGTAGTTTTGCAGGCATCATGGAGAGTGCGTACACAAGCTAAGATGCCATGTTGTCACTAGTTGACATCCCCTTATGGAGTCACCATTTCCAATGTGGCTCGTTGACTGAGACATCCTTATACACTGATGTCTGTACTGGTTTTGTTTCTACTCATCTTGCAGAATGACTTTGGGATCCAGATGTCCTGCCTCATTTTCCCATTTATCATGAGAATAGTTTTCCCAAGTCAGTTAAGATAATGGATGAGGCAACTTAAGCTGCCATATAACTCTGAAATTCTGTGACTTAAAGCAGGAAGTCTTTTTTAAAAAGTCTTTCACACTAGAATCATTGAATAACAGGTGCACCATAGGTGTCCAGCTCTGAGTGTGGTTGGCCAGGTGTGCAGCTGGACTTCTCTGCTTCCTGACTCCAGCTCACCCTCCTCAGTCTGGTTCACGTGCTGGTTCCAGCTTCCTGGATGATTGATTTTTTGAGGGGATGTGCTGGGGATCAAACTCAGGGCCTTGGGCTTGCTAGGCAAGCACTCTACCACTGAGCTAAATCCCCACCTCCTTCCCAGGCGATTGAAAGAATTTCATGCCTAAACTTCACATGGGCTCAGATTTATAACGTTGTGTTTTTGTTTATTTTGTTTGGCATGGACTTAGGTAGTTGCAACTGCAGAATACAGTGATTTCCCCAATGCCTGCTTTCTCAGACTGCTGTTCTCACTCTGCATTTAGGGTGACTAGTTTTTGGCAACTCCAAACCATTTTAGAGCCTTTGAAATGTTGGTGTTGATCTGACCTTCACAGCAGGCTTGTTCTTCAGAAGTGGAAACCCAGAATATTCATATTCCCAGTTTGAGTATGTGTGGAGAGCAACAAAGAGCAACATTGCATGTTGTGCCCCAGGCCCTAATTGCATGACTGGAATTTCAGCTTGGAAAGTTGGAATAATCATAAGAATGAGGATGAACTGTTCTTAGGGTTTTCTAATGTCAATTTTATTCTTATTCTCTTTCTTTATACCCAACATGAAACAAGAAAGATTACACCAGGTTCTGGTAAAGAGAGTGTCTTACTGTTTTCTAACAAATGAATGAAATGGATTGGTCTACTGAAACTTTTTTTTCTTTTTCTTTTCTTTTTTTTTTTTTTTTGGTTTTTTGAGACAGGGTCTCAATATGTAGTTCATGCTGGTCTTGAACTCACTATGTAGCCCAGGCTGACCTCAAACTTGCAGTGATCCTCCTGCCTCAGCCTCCCAAATTCTGGGATTATAGGCATGTGCCACCACGCCCAGCTTGAGATTTTTGACTATGTATCTTTGCATAGTTATTTTAATGATTGCTGTAGAGAATAGAGTATTGATATTTAACTTTTCTCCACCTTCTTAGAAACCTCACCACCATGCAGGTTCCTCCCCCCATTAAGCTGTGGTTAGGTGTATTACATCTGTGTATCCTGAAAACTGTTTCAGACAATGTTATGAGTTTTGCTTTCAGTTATAATACATGTTTTAAAAAAATTTAAGAAGGGAAAAATAATCTATTATACTTACCTAGTCTTTTATACTTATTTGCCATTTCTGTTGATCTTCATTTATTCTTAAAATTCTAGTTTTCTCCTAGAATTACTTCCTTTCCAATGGCAGAACTTTCTTTAGCACTTCCTTTGGAGTGGGTGTTTTGGTGATACATGTAGTCATTTACTTTTCAGAGTCCTCAGGTAGCTACATCCTTCCTCATCTCTTATTGTGAAACCCTAAGGTCCTTGGTGGGGTCATGTTTGGGAAGAAGAGGCAGTAAACATCTTAGAAAGGGAATCAGACTCTGCAAGGATGATGCCCTAAGACCAAGAAAAGCACGGGGGCTGTAGAGACCTGGAGAGAGAGACATCTTCAGTTCACCTCTTACAATCCCATGAAGTGGTAGGCACTGGGAGCAAAGAGGTTAACAGCTCATGGACTGCAGCTCATGAATTGCTGAGGGACGCTGGGCTCCAGGCCTTGACCCAGCATGTATCCCATGACTGTCTTGGCACAGGTGTGTTGGGGCCACCTAAGTTCCAGGTTCGTGGGCAGCCTGCTGACCTAACCCCCTTGTATAACTGGCAAAGTTTGGGAACTGTTTAGAGACATAATACCTGATACCTGAAATTTAAAGGAGAAGAGATTTGTTTGGCTCACAGTTTCCAGTGGGATTAGTCCATAGTCAGTTGGAGGGGCCTGCCAGAGGAAAACTGCTCATGTCATGGTGACCAGGAAGCAGAGAGAAGAGGCAAGAGCCAGGAAGGGAGATAGACCCTTCCATAACAGGTCCCCAGTGACCACCTCTTCAGACCAGACCCCAGATCATGGAATACTTCTGAACAGACAGCCAGCTGCAAATTCATCAGTGGACCAATCCACTGGTCCATACAGTGCCCCCATGATCCAGTCATCCTCCAAAGCCCCACCTATGAAGACAAGACTTTTGCAGGGCATTTTGGATATAAGCCATAACAGAGTCCTTCTACTAGACAATATTGGCCATGTATGAAGTAGAAAATGACTGAGGGTTAGTTCCTTTCCCCATCTTAACCTTACTCTCTGGTTGTAGCAAAAGAAAGTCTTGGGCTAACTTCTGCCAATTACACAGACGTTGATTAAACAATATTCAATAGCAGCCAGGGAGCAACGTATGCATCCAGCCTGCTGCATGGCCTCGAGGAACCCAGGCTGCCATCTTTCACGTGGTCTCGCCACCACTCTGCCTCAAGCTTCACTTGAGGACCTTGTTCCAACATTCCTGAAGCTGGACTGCTCTAATGGTTGTTAGCAAGCAGCCAGAAATTCTTTACCCAGTGGCTGGACATAGGGCATTTAGAGGTTAACCTGCTGGCCTCATAGTATCTTATCCTATGAGGGTGATGAGTGACCATAAAATAGATCTGTATTCCTTAGAACTTTTAATTTCGCCAGAAAGAGTCCCTTTTTTTAACATTCATCAGCTAGTTGATAACGCATGAATTTCACCAATGAACATCCATTGTTGACTCTCACTGTGCCATCAGAGTACAGTTCCCCATGTGCCCGCAGCATCCCCTTGCAGCATGGGCTTCCCATCCGGAGGCCGAACTGGCCACTCACCCTGTCCTTTCCTGGTTAAGATGCTGCTTCCATCTGGTTTGTAGCTTAATACTACCAGTGCGCACATCTGTCTGTGCTAAATGAAATATTTAAAAGTAATCAGCCAGGTGGGGTACTATATATCTGTAATCCCAGCTACTCAGGAGGCTGAGGCAGGAGTGAGGCAGGAGGATTACAAGTTCGAGCCCAGCCTGCACAACTTAGTGACTTAGTTAGACCCTGTCTCAAAGTATTTTTTAAAGGGGGGGGCTAGCTGGGAATATAGCTCAGTGCAAAGGCCCTAGGTTCAATCCCAGTACAGAGGGAAGAAAAGGAAGCCACAGGGATCAAAACACCACGCACAGAGAACCCATTAGTCCCCAGTACTGAGGGCACAGTCACCAGACACCGGGGAAGATGAGACAAGGTCGAGAATTCCTGCAGAGAACTACGGGCTGTTCAGTGGGTGGGGTAGCTTGTGGAAGCGTTAATGCTAGAGAAGAGCAGCAGCTTGCTAAACCCACAGCTTTACCAACAGGAGGGAGGGACAGCTGTGGTACTGTACCAGGACACCCCCATAGGTGCCCAGAGAGACAGAAGGTGGGACACAGACACCAAGGAGGCCATGGAATCTGACGTCTGTGACCGGAGCCCTGGAAGGAGAGGGGAGAACAGGGCAGGGCTGTGCCTGAGGCTCTGAGTACTGGTCCTGTGAGCCCCAGCAGTACAGGAATCCACATCTTCAGACAACATGTGTACCATGTGACTGCTCCCCCACAGAATTGTGTTGGCTAAAGAGCTTTAAACTGCTGTGTGTGAGTGGGATCTGAAACATAAGGCCATCCAGCACACTTGCTGTAAAAGAAGGGCCCCCTCCCCAGGCTGCCCTCTGCTCTCCTCGACACTCTCTCTATCCTCATTATCCTCTTTGTGCAGATGTATGATGGATGTTTTTCTCCACCTGCTCACACCACTCAGGCCCTCTGTCTCTCCTCAGCATATCCTGGAGCTGGATCTTTCCTGAGCCTGTTTGCCTCCTGAGGGGGTATTTGTAGACATGGCCGAGCTCCCGTTGAACCTGACACCTGTCCTTGGAACCCCTCTGAGGTTCGCTGAGGGGCCTGGAGAGTGTGAGGGGCCTGGTGCCAGCCTGGCTTGGATCAGAAGCTCCAGAATCTGCCTTAGTGTTTGATTCGTAGGATTGATGGTGCAGTTATTTGGCCTTGCAGACTTAAAGGAGTATGACATTTCTTTCAGTGGATTTTAACTTGAATGGGAAGAAAGAAGAAAAGAGGAAAAGACTCAAGGAAAGCTGGGTGTGCAGGCACAGACCTGTAATCCTAGCTACTTGAGAGGCTGAGGCAGGAGGATTGCCACAAGTTCAAGGCCAGCCTGGGCTACATAGTGAGTTCAAGTTCAGCCTGAACTACATAGTGAGACCCTGACTCAAAAAAACACACAAAAAAAGAAGTTCCAGTCCTTGCATGGTAGAAGTGTCTGGGAAGAGGAAAGCTGCTCACCTCAGCCAGAAAGCAGAGGAGCTGGGGAGGAAGATGCACCCTACAGGTCAGGCCCCCGGGACCCACCTCTCTTACCAGACCCACCTTTTTACAGCACATTCAGCTATAGCACCCCAATGATTCAATAACTTTTCCAAAGCCCTGCCTCTGAGTGTGTGAGACTTTGAGGGAACATCTAGACATAAACCATAATATCATTTTTGGGTTTCAACAGTATGGTCATTATTTTCTTAGACCTGTGTATGAATGTCTTTCATCAAAATGGGAAATTTCAGGTCATTTTTTTTGTAAAATAATTTTGCTGTACTCTTTTTCTCCTCGGTCTTAAGACTTTTAGATGATTCATTTTTCTTCTTTTTTTATTTCTGTTTTTGTTTTGGACTTAATTTTATTGTTTTACTTTCACAGTCACTGTTCCCGCCTGCTCAAAAACACTGCTGGATCATTCTAGTAAATTTGTCTTTTCGGTTATTGTACTTTTCAGTTCTAGTATATTTACTTTTTTGTTGTTATTTCCACTTCCTTATTGATAGTTTCATCTTGTTCATCCATTATTTTCCTAATTTCCTTTAGTTTTTGTCCCTGGTTTCCTTTCACTCATTGAACATATTTATGACAGTTGATTTAACGTCTTTTTTTTTTTTTTTTTTTTTTTTGGTGCCGGGGATCGAACTCAGGCCCTTGTGCTTGCAAGGCAAGCACTCTAATCACTGAGCTAAATCCTCAGCCGATTTAACGTCTTTTAAGAACAATTAATTCCTGTCTTTCCTTAGGCTCAAATTAGATTTCTGTCCATTTTTCCCCATTAAATGGACCATATGCATCTTCTTCTTTCTTTGTATGCTGTGCAATTTCTTGTTAAGAACTGGGCATTCTGAGTATTATACTGTGGAAACTCTGGAATTCTGATTCAGCCACTCCTCAGGATTAAAGATTTTTACTGACTGGGGGGTGCATGCTTTTTTTTTTTTGCAAATTGTGTAATGTTTGTTGTATGCGGTGACTGAAATTTCTGTTCTTCCAAGTCAGCCATGATCTGGCAAAGGCCTCCCTCCCCTCAGGGTGTTCCTGTCCTGGTTTCTTCTGTTACATGCTTGTGAGGGAAGCTGCTGTAGCTCTGAAAGGCAAAAGCAAGGTAAATGTCTGCTGCAGTCCCTCAGGAGCCACCAGCCCAACCATGCCATGGAGGCCAGGGTCTCCACTGCTCACCCTGGCAGTGGCCAGACTCTCCAGGGATGGGTCATATTCTCACAGCACTAGTGTGGCTGCAGAGTTGGGGGTGGCAGTGATGTATGCGCGTGCACACACACACACTCCTTACAAGAATCTTTACAAGGATCGTCTGTCTCTCCTCCTGTCATGTTGTTATGTGTCTGATCTAGCTCTAGATGCTGAAATAATTGATTCTAATTGTTGCATGGTTGCTTTGGTGGAGGGTTGACCCCTAGGCCTCCCTGTGTCATGTCACTTCTCCCCTATTCTTGGTCACGTGGCTACAAAAATTATGGTTTTCCAATTCTGTGATTTTGTCTACATTGTTATTGGCCATTTCTAGGGAGAGAAGGAAGGAAGGAGGGAAAGAGGAAGAAAGAAACAAACAAACAGAGAGAGAGAGAGAGAAGGAAAGAGAAAGAAAGAAAGAGAAAGAAAGAGAGAAAGAGAGTGGAAGGACAGAGTGGAAGGACATAAAGAAAGAAAGAAAGAAACCATAGCTTTCTTTATGGTAGAATTTTGTAGTTGAATTTAAATTAGATATTGGTATCTTTATTAAGAGTAAAGTTTTCTATATTTGTAATGATAGCCATAGAGAGAGTTCATTTTATATATTTAGAACTGTGTGTGAAAACTCCATATGTTAGGCTGAGGCAGGAGGATTGCTGCAAGTTCAAGGCCAGCCAGGACTACATGGCCAGCCAGGACTACATAGGGAGACCCTGTCTCAAACAAACAAAAAACCCTCCATGTGTGGATAATTGAGCTATTTTGTAACTATATGTATAGACATACATTTTGTATCAATAGCTGTAGTCTTCGCACAAATAAAAGTATATGTGGTTATAAAAACATTTGTTTTACATATATTGACATAGAATTTGAATATACAAGATTATCTGTATATGATTATCAACTTTGCCAGTGGTAAATGCCCACCCATGTTCCAGGTAACTGACGTGTCTGTCTTTGAAGCTGTGGGCATGCTTAGGTTTATTCAGGCCTGGCCTTGGCACGTACCATGGTAACAGGTGTAGTGTGACCTCTTTCAGTTCTCATAATCTAGCGAGGTTGCTCACATTAGGTAACTGAGGCCCAGCGAGGTGAAGTAAGTCGTCCCATATCCTAGCACTCGAGTGTGACAGAGCTCACACTAAAATGGGACTCTGACATCAGAGTCCACCATCAGTACAAACCAAGGGTCTTCTTTAGGAGACCCAAGAAAAATAGGTTTTCTAAAACAGTTTTAAAATTTGATGTCTTTACAGTGTTTAGTCTAAAAACTTTGTAGGACAAAAGAAAATTATAAGTAACAATTCAATGAGGTATCAGCTTATTTTTATGTTGTTGGGACTGGAACAATGAAAAAGAGAGATTCTTAAACTTTATTTGACTCAAAAGACAGCCTTCGGGCCTGGGTCGCTGCTTGGTGCAAAGCGCTGGCCTCGCATGCGTGAGGTCCTGGCTTCCGTGCCAAGCAGCACAGAACATGAGAAACCAGACAGGTTGTGAACTGTACTGCAAGGTTATCAGGGGCCTGTGTAAGCAAAGTGAGCAAACAGCACACATTTTGGAAAACAAGAGAAAGCCATGGAAATAATGCAGAAATGCCTTTCAGTGACTCGGAACTGCTGAGGTGTGAAGGTAGATGGCAGAGTGCAAGGCCATCAGGAGCGGTACTGCTGGCTGCTCACCTGGAACTTAAAGGTGGCTTCAGTTTTTTACTGGGGGTGACACTCTCCCACTAAAGAATGCACCTATCTTATCTTGAAGGCTGCTCCTGGTCTCCTCTATGCGGGGCAAGCAGACTTGTGGAGACCCTGCTGTGGAACTGCTTCCCGTTGCAGGGCTGTTCTGGGTCCCTGGTGGATCCTCAGCGGCAGATTAAATGTCCTCAGCACAGTGCATAAATTAAATGCAAACTAACACCTTGCTCCTCGGCCTCCAGAGGGCTGAGCTGTCCTACAGAGTGGTGGCCAAGGACGTCTGTCTCTGTGGCAGTGTCTAGTTTCTTTGGAGATAGGTTCTCCCCTGGATGAAAAACAGGACTTTGCTTCACCTAGTAGCTGTATTTATGCTTGAATTTTAGTTTAAGCTTTCTGGCATCCGAACTACTGAGATTCTACTCATTTCAATTTCAAAAAATAGAACTGTGAGAAACCAAGTGTTGCTCTCTGTCTGTAATATTGTCCCCAGACAGTTGGCTGCTGCAGGTTTTCAGGTGGTTTGGTGTGCACACATCTTACACAGGTGTGGACTCCTGAGGAGGATTAAATAAATAATTCAGTTTTGATGAAGAAGAAACCAAAGAGGCCTCTGGACTACCTAGGTAAGTGGTGTTTGTTATTTATGATGAAATGCTCTGCTTGAGGCTGCACTTGGGCACCTCCAGAGGCTCAGGCACTGGCAGAGGTGTGTGGAGACAGGCAGAGCTCCTGCCCAGGGCCAGGGAGGCCCCACTGTTTCTTTGCTTTGTCCCCAGGTCTGGGGTCAGGGCTGAAGGATGTGGTGGTAATCTCACCCTTGGGGAGTCTAAACAGAGGACACCGGGTTCCTGCACTGTGGGTTCAGCTGACTGCTCTTCTCAGGAGGGCGGAGGAGAGGCAGGGCAACAGTTCTGGAAAGAAGATCCCACCCTTTAGGGTGGGAACAGGCTTTGTGGGATTATTGATGGCAGCACCACAGTAAGCAGTAGGATCATGGGATTGGCAGTGGCTTCTACACAGGAAGCACCTGGCATGCTCTGAAACTGCGCCTATAGTGGCTGGCCTGGAGGCCTTTTGGTCCCCAGAGGCCAGCAATAAGTTTCTCTGGTCTCCAGTGGCCAGCGAAGGTATTCTGGTCACCATGGCAGCAGCAGGAAGCCAAGTCACAAAAGCTGTGACCAGCCCTAGGCAAGCGGCCTGGGTTGGCCATGCAGGGGTCCCTAGACCTCAGAGCAAAAAGTGGCACTGGCAGTGTGTGCATTGGTTTGGAGCCACTCTACATGGTCCGAAAGAGTCCTGTGAGTCACAGGCACCTGCTTAGTGGCCTCTCCACTGACCCTGGTAGCGAGAATATAGTCATTCCCCAGTTGACACCATCACTGCCAGCACAGTAGCTTTTCAGGGATCTTGCTCGGACGCTGGGACCTCTGTATGCCCTTGGGGGTGCTGACCCACCACCCAAGCCACTTGATATACATTTTGATGGCTATCACTGAAGGGTAGTGTCCATCATTTGACCAAACTCTGAAGGTCAGTGGGAAAGATTGTCTGCTGCACAGCACCCCCGAGAGTCCCCACCCCAGCACATCTCTGTCACCACTGCTGTGCCCCAGGCCTCTACCAGCCCCAGTCAGCAGCCACAGGCGGCCAGCCAGGACCTTGGCTCCCTGCCGGGGACACCCAGGGGCCTCTCACCACCCACACCAGGCCCAGGGGTCAAGGATTCCTTGCCCAAGGAAAACTGCAAACTGAGAAAACTCTGGAAAGCATGTTTTAGTATAATTCATTTCAAGGAAAATTAAAAATAAACCACATAGTGTTTTCACAAAACCTGCTACCTCTCTGAGGCATGTGCTGGGCTGCGCTTTCTCAGAATGTCATAGGTATATGCACGAGGAGCTCCCCAAAATCTGGCCGCTTCTCTCAAAGGAAGAAAACTGAACAGAAACAAAGTTTCCTGAGCTGGGAAATCACAGGCTCATCCACTCAGAGGACAGGGACCACAGGCTGAGGCCACCTCTCATCCCTCTCTGTGCTTTACTCCCTTCTGGACGGTGACAGCATTTTGCCCAGCGCGTCGTGTGCCGCCCTGCCAGCGTACACCCAACTTATTGCAAGCCAGCATTTGTGAGCAATAGCGACTTCGCGTAGTTCAGGGAGCAGCAAGGGGAGCACGTCTGTCCCACTTAGCAAGGGAGACTTGCCTGGACAGCTGTTGCCTCTGGAAAGTTTGGTTTGCAATCTGACGAATCACGTGTTTTCCTAATTTCTATCTGGATGCTTTTTGTAGTTGTCTGAAGCGGAGAGAGGAGGCTTTTCACTGCTCATCCCTCTTCGCCCCGTCCCATCATCTGCTGCTCCTGAGAAGGGGCGTCCTCTGGTCAGGAAGGAAGGTGTCCCCTCGCCAACGGCCACGCCTGCACGAGATGAGGTCGTGACTGGCGTGCACGCTGGCTAGTTTGCCGTTTAGCAACAGGTGTCTAAGAGGTCAGCTGTCCCGTCTGCAGTCACAGTGACCTATGACTGTAAAGATCCGTCTCCGTTCCTCAGAGTTCTGACTCACGCCTCCCTACTGTGCAGGGTGATGGCGATACACACCATCCCACCTGCACCTTCACAGTACGTCCATGTTAAATCCACGTGTAGTTTGTTGGGTCCTGCCAATAAAAGATGTTGCTTTATTTTTTTCATGTTTGTGAATTATCCCGCTGTTATTATATTAATATTAATATTATTTTGAGATACTAGAGGTTGAACCCGGTGCCTTCACACCAACCTACATCCCTAGCCCTTTTTTTATTTTTTATTTTGAGACAGAATCTCACTAAGTCTCTAAGTTGCTCAGGCCGGGCTGAATTTGATTATCTTGCCTCAGCCTCCCAGAGTGCTGAGTTAAATTTCTTGATGTATTGACACTATGACTTCCCACAGTGTTTATGGTTGTCCTTCCTGCAGCAGTGTGGGAGATTCTCTTATGATTACTTGCTAGGACTGGAGGTTTTTAGTCTGAATAATTTGTCATAAATGGTGTCTCTTTGTTTTCATTTGAGCACTTTTAGGTGGTTATTAATTACATGTTTTTCTTCTTTTGAATTTATTAATATTCTCTGTATATTTTTTGGAGTTTCCTTTTTTCTAATAAACAGTTTTATTTATTGAAATGTAGTAAAGTTTATACAACTTATTTTGTATTTGTAAGTAAATACTTGAATTCGTAAGGAAAAACTGCATTGGTATATTTATATAGAAAAATGAGAATGTAGGTTTGCCAAAATATTAATACTAGTTTTTACAGGCGGTAGAAATTTGAATGTTTTTAATTCTCTTTGTGCTTAACTCCCTTTCCCATCCCTCCTTTCATCTTTATCTCTGTTTTCAAGTTATTGTATAATAGATTTTTTTCAGTGCAACAAGACAGTCTGGTTCTTGTGACTGGTGTCAAAGGGCCACCCACTCTTGCTGTCCCTGTTAGCACACTCTGCCTCTCCTGCAGAGGGGCCGCACCCTCCCAGCACCCTGGGTCTAGAGAGGCTCCAGCTGTCTCTTCCCATTTGCCAGCCCCACACCTGCACTGCCCAGCAGTGCAGGAACATGTGCAGTGGCAAGAAACTTGTCCTAATGTCTTTCTTTTCCCCTGCCAAGGCCAGCCTGCTATGGGATGGATGAAGAAGACAGTTACTATGTCTCACAGCTCAAGGATATCTACAACAGCTGTGACACCACAGGGACAGGCTTTCTGGACCAGGAAGAGCTGACCCAACTCTGCCAGAAGCTTCACCTGGAGAAGCAACTGCCTGCCCTCCTGCAGACTCTTCTTGGAGATGACCACATCACTAGAGTGCGTATCAGCCTCTGTTCGCAAGAACACTGGGTTTTATTGTTAGCTGTTGTGAGAATGAATCTTAGTTGTCAACTCGATTGGCTTGAGAGACACCTAGGAGATTAGTAAAGCACACTTCTGGTATGTCTGGGTGGGTCATGAGTGTATGACCTTAGGGACTATATCCAGTCCCTGGCCCCTTCTTCTCTGGCTCGTCCTTTTTAGCTCTGCTTAATGGATGCTATGAGTTAAGCAGCTTTCCTCTACCATGCCCTTGTGCCATGATGTTTCTGCCTTGAAGCCAGCTGATGATAGTCTGAAACCATGAGCCAAAATAAACCTCTCTTCCTTTAGGTTGTATATATTGGGTATTTTGTTACAGCAACAGAAAAGCTGGCTGATACAAAACAATTGTTGCTGGAGAAGTGGTGCCATTGCTGTGACTATACCTGATCATGTGATTCAGAAGCCTTTGGAAATTGTTTGCAGGAGAAATTTGGAATGTTTGGAGATACAGGCTAGAGAAGCCCTAGAATACTATAATCAGAGCTTGATGGGCAATTCTGGTGGTAGCTCAGTAACCCAGAATGCAGACAGTACAGTAAAGTCTGTTCTTGAGGTTTCAGATGGGAATGAGGACTGTTCTGGGAATCAGACATAGGAGTTTTATTCTGCCAAAGAACTTTTCTACATTTTGTCTATGCTGTGAAACTTTGTCTGGGACTAAGCTTAAGGGCAGTGGACTAATTAATTTGGTGGAGTAAATTTCAAGGCAGCACAATGTTCAGGCTGTGGCATGGGTACTGCTAGCTGCTTTTACCAGGTTTATAATGAGAATCAGGAGCAAAAAGCAAAGCAGAAAGATTTGAAAAACTTAAATTTTGGCCAGAAAAGAAGCACATGTAAAGTTGAAGCCAAGGTAAGTGTGGTTGCTGAAGAGATTAGCACTGTTGAAAAGAAGCCATCTCAGAGGAATAACACTGTCATGATATGGTCAGGGACCACCATTGGGATGGGGGAAAGGCAACATCTTGGTACCTTCCTTACCCGCTATTCATTAAAAGCATGATTTATATTTTCTTCTGGATTAGTCAGGAACTTAAAAGGCATTTTTAATATGACCCGTGGCTCTTAACTTGGCCTGCGGATGCCCCAAAGGTGACTAACAGCAGAACAAAGCTCAACCTTCATTGGTGTCCTTGTCACTGTAATCTTGGGTCAGATCTCTTCTCAGCTCTGTGCAGGGTGTGTTGGTCATTTAGAATCTGGCTGGACAGGGAAGACCAGCCCTGAATTCAAATGGTCTCATTCCCTTTCAACACTGAGGACCCAAGAAGAGAGGTTTACAGGGACTTTCAGCTATGCCCAGAAGCCTGCAGCCATTAGCCTGAACCAGTGATCACCTGGATTCCAGGAAAGGCAGAGCCTCATGTGACTAAGACCACCAGAGACAGAGACAGTCCTTTCGTGGGAATGTAACCACCCCTCAACTACAAAGATTCCAGAACTATAACACCAACACTGAGATAATGACCATCCAGACCCCAGCCCACCAGTTAATCTTTGAAAGCTGGCTTCCCACCTTTCCACTGTGTCAGTCTGGATCCCTATATCACAGTGTATTCCCTCCAGCTACCTAACCTGGAGTGCTTTCCTATCTTCTCTCTAATCTTCCAATTAAAATTAAAAAAAAGCCAAATACTTTGCACTGGAATAAAAAAGATAGTTTGAGGATATCTCAGCTATCACCAAGATCCATCCATCACAACACCAGAGCTCAAAAGTGTAAACCTGTCCTTTTAGAAGATAGCCCCTGGGCCTCCTGTTCCCACCTGACCATTCTTCAGGATTCATTTCATCATGTTCAGGATTCATTTCATCATGTTCAGCCATCCAGGCACTCAGAGGTTACTGTAGCCATGGTCTAAGAGGGCTTAACTACTGCTCATACTGGTTGCAAACCTTTGTGTTGTCCATGTGATGCTGACTTTTGAGGCATACAGTATGCAAAAGTTATAAAGTTACCAACGTTTCCACCCAAATTGCAAAGGAAGGTTTATGAGGCTAGGCAGTTTGTTACACGTCCAAAGTCCCTGCCAGGAGCCCCTGAGAGGACAGTACATGAAGTTGTAAGAATGAAGGTGAAGTTGCAGGGGAGACCTCAGGAAGTTGGATAGGCCAGGAGCATGGCATTTCTGCTGAGGAAAGCTGCAGGGAATGAGCTGAGCCTGCCCAAGAGAGAGGTCATGTGGACTGCAACTGGCAAGGCTACAGGGGCAGAGTTGCCAAAGCCCTCTGTAGCTCACATCTCACCACCATGTGCCATGGATGCTGGATATGGAGCTATAGGATTTAATGTTTTCACTGATGGGTTTCAGTCATTCTTTGGTCTATTTCCTTTCTATTCTTCTGTTCCTCCCTTTTAGAATATGATTGTTTACCTTGTGCCATCATATCTTGGGAGTACATAACTTGCTTTATGAATTTTACAGGGTTCATAGCTAAGAGTTTGCCTTGAATCTCAGAGATTTTGGACTTCAACTTCCGGGCAGTACTGGGACTGTTGAGATTTGGGGGAAGGTATTAGCGTGTTTTCAATTGTACACAGGATGGGTACATTGTGTTGGTGGAATTATGACCTTGTTATTGTCTCTATCTGGAAAGTAAGTATGGTTTAAGAAAATGTATTTGGGCGCCAAGTTGAAAAGAGGTAGACTTGTGATGGTTAATCATGACTGTCATCTTAATTGGCCTGAGAGATGCCTACAACATTAGCAAAGCATACTTCTGTTCATGAGGGCATGACCTTGGGACTATATCTAGTCCCTGATGACTTCTTCTGTGACTCCTTGCTTGCTCTACTTCCGGAATGCTGTGAATTAAGCAGCTTTCTCCCACCCTTCCCTTCTGCTGTAATGTTTGTGCCTTGGAGCCAGCTGACCCTGAACTGAAACCCTTGAAACCCTGAGTCAAAATAAACCTTTCCTCCTTTAAGTTGTGTATGTCAGGTATTTTGTCTCAGCAATGGGAAGGTGACTAACACAGCTATTGTCTACACATGGTAAATGTCACTTGGAGATACTCTTCAAAGAAAATTTGTTAGCAAGTTGGATGTTGTTTTCATGCTATGGAAATTCTACATTGCAGGAAGATTTTCTTGAAAGTTCATTTTTTTAGGAACTTACACAGGCTTGTGTGCTTTATTTATCCAGGTGTTTTTGAGGTTTATCCTGGAGTAGGATGGGGACAATGTTTGGTATAGGTGATAGTATGTGGTTACAGGGTCGGATCTAGGAGCAACTCACATGCTAAAAAATCATTCCAAGACAAAATTTCAAAGTATCTTGCAGGCAGACTGTCTTCAAAAATTTCACAGCTCACAATTTATCAAGCATGGGACAAAACAAGTACAAACTGCAATTGCAGGAATGAAAGATGCCCACATTCAGGGTGTCTATAATTTCATCTAGGTTGGATGGAGGTGAACCCTGGGAGACTCCAGGTCCTCTAGGAGGGTGATCTGGATCCTGGACCAGATCCCTAAGCACCTTCATCCAGGAGCTTTCATTTCGTCAGCTTTCAATTCAGAAACCATATGTCCAGTTTCCTATAGGGACTGAGGTACTGTGCAAATGGTAGACATGAATACAGAAATCCAGTTACACAAATGAAGAACAGTATTAACAGTGCAGTTTTTTTTAAAGCAATAGGGTTATGCATGTTTTTAATTCCTGTATCTTAAAGAAATATTATTAAGGTATGGTTTCAAGTCACAAAGTTAATAGGGCATAAAATTCTTGTGGCTTTTATGGGGAATAGCCATGTATATTTTACATTATGTCATCTTGTTTCTAGTATAGCAGTGGTGAGGATCTTAACCTCAAGCATTTTAAATTTAGATGGAGATAATTCATCTCTTAAGAAAGTAATTCTTCAGCTGGGGATTTAGCTCAGTGGTTATGTGCTTGCATACCAAGTACAAGGCCCCAAGTTTGATCCCTGGCACCAAAAAGAAAAAGAAAAAAAGCGATTATTAACACGATGTTATTAGCAGTAATTTTAAAGTTGGAAGTAACTGTTGATCACAGTCCTCCCCCTTTATTTTGCAAGAATGAGTCTCTGGGAGTCACACAGAGATGCAGTGGTGTCTCCTAGCCACCTCCCACAATGCCATAGGGCTATTCCCTGCCATAGGGGTTGTGAAGAACAAGACCCAGGAAACACAAACACAGTCAGAATGGATCAAGCTAAACAATGCTAGACAGGATCACACATCCCACTTCTGTTCGGTGGATGGAGGAAACCGATAGTTACTACTAAAGATATGGAAGAAACTGATCAGATGAAGTGACACTACCCTTTCATTGTGCATCCGTATGCTTAGCAGGTGTTTTCTGAGCACTCTATGCTGGGCACCCCAGGCCCTGAGGATGCACAGACAGCAGGAGCACATTTCCACCTTCATGTATGCAAGGTCATTCATCTTGGCACTGAAGACCAGCATGGTCAGTCTTTAGTAAATTCTAGTAGATCCAAATGTTGAAATTTTAGTAGAACTGGGGCGGGGGGGGAGAAAGGAAGGGACAGAGAAAAGAAAAGAAAAAGAAAAAGAAAAAAATGGAAAAATGTAAATAAAGCTACTGTAAATAAGGAGGGGAGGGGGAGCGGAACAGAGGGGTGGGGAAGGGGGGAACCAAGATATGTCGTGTACAGGTACAAATTAGCTATGATGAATGTGATCATTATGTTTATCTACAATGTACCAATACATGTTCTTGGTATAAAATAAAATAAAAAACAAATGTTAAAATTACACACTGCCCTAAAAAGGAATGGAGAGGCTTCCAGCATTTCAGTAGTGGCAAATTAGCAAATTCAAGCTGACCTTCTGCAGAGGCTACTAAAAGAGGTGAACAAAATAATAAAAATAAAAACCCCGAACACAGTAATGAGGGAAAAACTCTAGAGAGAAATTACCAGTCCAAAGATATATGGTAAATAAGATACCTAGTGAGCTCAACACACAAAATCACATTTGTCTGAAGAATATTTTTCACAGTAAGCTAGCATGAGATGGCTCTGTGGTCCTGAGGGACTCCAAAGGCCAGGGGAGAAGATGTCAAACCAGGCTCATCCAAGGTAGGAGGTCTGGTAGACCAGCCCCATATTTTTGGAGAATCCTAATGGGACACCTGTTGGGCAGAGACAGCTGCAAGTCAGTCAGCCACCATGTTGCCTGTGCTCCCTTCGGGGGGCTGCAAACCCTCAGGCCCCTGCTTAGATCAGGCAGTCCTGTACATGGCTAAGGCAAACACGTACCCACACTTGAAGAGAGAGCTTCATCTCTGATCTGAAAGTTTTCCAAAGTAGCAGCCAAATACAGTGACCAGCGTAGCGTCAGTTTACCAGGCACTCTAACAAGACAAGATGAGCAGAAACAAGAGGCAGTGGACATGGCCCACACAGATATGAGGTTTGGAATTATTGAGCACAGAATGTGCCACTATGGCTCCAGGAAAAGAACATTTAAAACAAGCTTGAAAAGATCTATAGGAAAGAGGGAACTTTAAGAAACAATACAGCAAATATGAACGAAGAGTCAACTAGACTTCTCAGAATCTAAAAATATTTTGTCCAAAATTTAAATAGTTAAAACCAAAAATGTAGTAGCAGATTAGATACAGCTGAAGAACGCATTCATTAACTGAAATCAACCAGAATGTAGCATGAAGGTATAAAAAGAAGAGATGATACAAGCAGAGTAAGAAGGTTCAGGATCCTTCGAAGTGAAGGCCCAGGAGCAGCAGAGTAGATAGGGCATGATGTGAAGAAACAGTAGCTAGAAAATGCTCAGAACAGGTGAAATGTGCTTCATGGGATTCTAGAAGCCCATGTATTCCAAGCAAGATAAAAGTAAAAATCAATCCACACTTGACTGATGAACTGAAGGAAAACAAAGACAGAATGTCTTACCGGTGGTCACTGGCTGGCACACAAGAGCTCTGTTTTTCTTAGAACTATATATGAATCTATAATTATCTCAAAATGAAAAGTTTAATAATTTTTAAAAATCACACAGAGAAAAGACATGCCCTGAAGGATTCAAGGGAGGGGAGGGGAATGGGGGAAAAAGGAAGAATCAAGATATATTATATACAAGTACTAATTCCCTACGATGAATGTGATCTTTATGTATATCAAAAGTGTACCAATAAAATTAATTTTAAGAAAAAGATATGCCCGGCTGGGGCTTTAGCTCAGTTTAGCTCAGTGGTTAGAGTGCTTGCCTAGCAAGTGCAAGGCCCTGAGTTCGATCTCTGGCACCAAAAAAAAAAAAAAAAAGATTTTGATTTAAAAAAAATATATGCCCTAAAAATGAAAAGTGTTAGCTTGACAGCTGCCCTCCTGCTGCAGCAGGGGAGGCAGAGTCCTGTTTACTAAAAGAAGGTAACCAGCTGGACGTGGTGGTGCTTGCCTGTCACCCCAGCAGCACTTTAGAGGTAGACACAGGAGAATCCAAGGATCCAAGTTCAAGGCCAGCCTGAACTACATAGCAAAACTCTGTCTCAAAAAAAACAAAACAAAACACAAAAGAGAAGGTAACAGCAGATTACACCCTCACCCAGTAAAGACACCTTCTGAGGGAAAAGCTGTGGAAGAGCTTTCATAGGAAGTGGGATTCTGCTCAGCAGCAGGAAGCTGTTGAGGCCGTAGCTCAGTGAGCACGTGGAGTGCAGCAGGCAGCTCCTGTCCCAGGCACTTGTGAGCTTAGGTCAGGGAGTGATGCACACGGGTCCTGGACAGAGGACAGGAGACAGGGAGGCAGTTTGTCATCACAAAGGCAGCAGAACCTGCAGCCCCAAGCCTGCCTGGAAACTTCCTGTCTGCATCCTCTTGTGGCACTTCATCGTGGAGAGAAGAACACAGCAAAATGTGCAGCAGAGTGAGCACTCCCAGCTGAGCACAGCCCTGTGGCCAGGATCCAGCTCTCTCCTGGGGCCTCTCAGCAGTCAGCAGAGCCTCTCACCATCCTGCCACCAGCACAGTAGATCTGTGGGCCCTGTCTCTGACGTGGCCTCTTGTGCACCAGGCGATGTCTGTGAGCACATTCACATGGTTTTGTCAGCGTGGTTGGTCCTTCGTCACGGTCGTGTTTCATTGCATGACTGTGTCACTGTTCATTTATTAAGTTTAAGTGATCATAGAGTCATTTCCACTATTCTAGAAGAATAAATTATTATTGTAAGCTATGAATTATGTTCTGAAAAGATTACAGGTGAAATTAAAACATCTGAAACAACTAGAAGAGTTTGGCACCAGTATGTGCAAGAAAAATGAAATTCCAAAAGATGTATTTTAAATGGATGGAAAACTGTCACATTTAGAAGGTCAGAGTTGAAAGAAGAAGTGAAAAACATAGTCGTTCATATGTGGATAGTTCTAAATGAACGTTAACTTTATAAAATAAAAATGGTATTTTGTGGGGGTGTGAAATATAAAGAGTTAAAATGCACAGCAAAGGTTTAAAAATCATGAGTGTAGCAAAGAGAGTGAAAACATTACACAGGCTTTGTATCATAGAAGAGCAGAAAAGTATTGATTAATAATAAATTTGATAACCTAAGGTTACTGTACATGTGTTGCTTTTATGAGAAGCAGTAAGAGAATGAGTATATATTACACATAACTTCTAGAGTTAACAAAGAGAAAAATAAATCCTAAAATATAGTAAATTCAAAGAGAGAAAAGAAAAAACAAGCAGGTCACGTGGAGAGCAGAAAATAAAAAAGTAAAATTAAATCCAAATATATCAGTAGTTACATTAAATGTAAACAGACTGAATACTTCAGTTAATTGGTAAAGATTGTTAGATTAGAAAAACCCAACTATCTACTGTTCATAAGAGACAACGTACATCAGGATGCACATAACTGAAACTAAAAGTTTGATTAAAAGATACATCATGTAAATATTAATCAAAAGAAAGCTGGGTGGTTTTTGACTTTAAAAAGTGACCCAGGAGTTCTTAGGTCTGGCCTGGGGAGAAAGCCCAGAGGAGACATGTGGAACAGTGTTCAAAGCATTTTCCTTTTGATGAGCCACACTCACAGGGCTGCGTTTGCGGGTCCTTTGCCATGGTCATGCTGCGTTGCACGTCAAGACAGCAGGACCTGGGTTGTTGTTGCCCGGGTGCACAGTGAAGCACTGTGCATCTGAGACGAGCAAATTTTGCCTGTGGGCACATATTATAGAAGCAGTATGGAGTCAAAGGGGCAAGACCTGAAGGAGTGTATAGCTGCGATATATTCCATAGAATCCATCTTGGTGGATTCTTGGTGGATTTCTTGGTGCAGAAAACCAAGGACATTACTATCATGTTGTGGTATTGCCAGGAAGGGACCCTGGAGCAGAGCCTTCCAAAGGGCTGGCAGCGTTCTGTTTCAAGTGGGGTTGTGATCCCATGAATATTTACTTTGTAGGCATTAATGTTTTATGGCCATCAGCTTCCCTTTTTCTGTACTGCTTATTTTCTTTTGTAAATATTTCTTACTTCTAGAGACAGGATCTCACTCTGTCGCCCAGGCTGGCCTGGAACTCCTGGGCTCACATGCTTTTCCCACCCCGGTATCCCCAGATTATAGGCCTGTGCACTGTGCCCAGCTGTTGTTTTCTAATTATGTTGCTGAATCTGCTTTATAAAAGTGTTTGTTTAGTAATGGGACTATGGTTCATTTTTACCTTTCTTACTCTCCTGTTGCAAACAGTCTTAAGTACATACTTGGAAAAGTGAGAGGGATTTTCTCCGTCTGGGGCAGCATCAGACATTTCCATCTGAGAGGAGCCCAGAGGCGGTGGCAGTGAGCGTGGCTCTGCTGAGCGTGCTGCCCCTCTGCTTAACCCTGCGCAGGTCAGCTTTGAGGAGTTCAAGGAAGGGCTCGTGGCGGTGCTATCCTCCAAGGCTGGCGGCAACCCCATCAGTGAAGAAACTGGTTCTTTGGAATCAGGTGAGAGGGTTCCCTCATGTCACCCACTTTCTCTGCCTTACTTCTCTGTTGCCTTTTGGAGTAAAACCCATATTTCTGAAAACTGAGTTCTTACCTTACTTTCTGTCATTACCAGGCTGTGTGCACTTGGGTGTTTGGTTTTTCCTCCCTTCATCTCCTCATCTGTAAACAGTGTCTTAGGATGACATGAGCCATGCCTGCCACAGAGTGCAGAGGGACATGTGGCGGGTGGGTGAGAGGAGGTGCCACCCCGGACTTCTAACACCTGCTTGTCACTGTGCTGTAGACTGATTGGAATATGTTATAGGAAGGGGCGGGTAGGGCAGGGTTGCACCGGCCAGCACGGGTTGCAAGGGTGTGGGGGGGAGCCACCTCCTGGTCCTAGCCACACGTGCCAGAGCGCAGAGGGCTTGGCAGGAGGATGGGGAGGCTCTGCTTGGGTGTGCAAGGAACCAGCCCAGGACTTACTGGTCACAGGTGCCTTACAATGTGCTGTGTGGCTGGTGTGCAGGGAGATGGCAGTGCTGGCCTGGGGGACCCTGGTCAGAATCAGAGTCAGCTGCAGATCGGAGGCAGGGCTGGCCATGGGGCCACAAGGTCAGGATTGGGCCAGATTGGGATCCAGCCCTGCTGAAGGTTGGGAGCAGACCCCACTGTGGGGAAGCACCACCGGGAGGAGGAGAGGGCCCCAGGAGCCACACTAAGTGTCATCTGGCCGCCCAGCTGTGGGATTTCTGTGTTATGTAGATCCTCTTATCCCTCACAAAGTCCTCTCATGTTACCATCCTCAGTATTCAATGAGAAGCCTGAGGTCCAGGGGAAGGATTTGTCCAGACACCAGTGAGTGAATGGTGGGCAGATTCAAGCCTGTTTAAAAGCCCTGGGCCCTGTGCATAGCTGCACTGGAACCCCGCTTGCCTCAGCCTCATCACTGGTGGTAGGAACCTGGGACCGGGGACCTGAGGCCTGAGCCTTACAGGGTCCAGTCCTGACTTGCCCTCCTCACTCACAGGAGTGTGGATGGGATCCCATCATCAAGGTGCCTGGGGAGCAGGAGGCTCCTGGAGACGTGTGCCCGATCTGTGCCAGGGATGCCAAGGTCCTTCTCACTGCTGTGGGCACCCTGAGCTCTGAGCTCTCTGCCTGTGCAACACTTGCTCAGTTCTTCCAAAGAAACAACCTCAGTTAGGACCTCTATATTTCTCACAGTTCCAGTTTTACTTTTCTTTTCTTGTCTTTTTGGTTAGAATCTCAAAGCCTTCCTCAGCCAAGGGTCCTGATCTCTGTCCAGCTGCAGACTCCTGTCCAGCTGGTGCTGTGGGGCTGCAGCCAGAGACCCTTGAAGAGTCAGTGTGTCCTGCCTATGCCCTGCAGGGCTGAGTCTAGTTCAGCACCTCCATGTGGGCCTGTTCACTCACCTGCTCATTCCCACACCTGTTCCCTGACCCTGCGCCTTTGGCCCCCTCTTCACTCTGCTGTCCATGCAGCTGAGGGCTCTGTGCTCAGGTCGCACTTGCTGCTCCAGGTTTCCCATTTCCTTGCTGGTCCTTCCAGCAGCCCACCATAGTGATCAGAGAAACGGGCTTTGGATACACAGGGCAAGGGTTCATGGTGTGATGTGTGCCGTGGGTTTTGAAGAGCAGCTGTGCTCCCCATCACCCTACTCTTGTTCAAGGTCATCATTGGGCATGTAACTAAATGTGCTTTTTGGACTTCGTGGCACTTTTCCTGGAGAAGGCACACAGGTGTGCAAGACTTTGGCCTGAAGCTGTGCTATGGGGATGGGGCAAGTGTGTCCAGCTTGCACCTTGTGGTGGACACAGCACTGGCTGAGGGCCTGCTGGAAGGACGCTGGGCCCCGGAGATTTGAGGCACTATCTACCCAGAGGGAGGGGCCCTGCGGTTCTGAGGGGATGGAGGCCACCTTGGGCATTGTTGCCCTAGCATGTCCTCTGATTCCTCGGCCCTGGGCTGGAAAGCCATATGGACACTCTCCTCCAAGTGGCCAATATGGGGACACTGGGCAAGGCACTGCATTACTAGGCACTCATCATTCTAGAGCAGAGCTGCCTGGCTGGGGATGAGGGGGATGCTGGGTAGCACAGCACCCTGAGGTCAGCACTGACCAGGGGGCTGAGGAGAAGACTCAGACACCAGTAGGCGCACCATCCCCAGGTGTGCAAGTGCAGGACTCAGCTCCAGGGCCTGGCCATCAAAGGCAGCACAGAGCCCGGGTCCCCTCTGTGGCAGGTCCTGTGGTACAGGGTCCTAAACCCCCTTGAGCTCCTCCAGCCTGGTTTCCCAGGTGCACTACAGCTTTCCTTGCACCTACAGAGATTTTGTCTCCCTGTACCACCTCATGGGCCTGAGCCCCAGACAGGGAAGAAAGGACTGCCCATGATAGCCACAGCAGACAGGGAGGAGAGGATCCCCCCAACACGGCTGTACCTGAGCACACAGGGAGGAGGGGACCCCTTTTCTCCAGCTCTCTTAGTCTGGTTGCTTCCTCCCTCCTTCCCCACCCATGTGCACCCTGTAGATTCGTGTAAATGTTCAAGGTAGAGGTGGGGATCGAGTAGTGTGGATCCAGTGAGTTCTCATAAATCCCAAAACCAGTGTCCCTGCCTGCCTCTGCCCTGGACCCTCCCACCTGCTGGCTATGCCCCCATCCTTCTGGTAGTCCTTGTGGTGAAGTGTCAGAAGTTCTCAAGTCTCTGGAGCTGCGTGTTCTTGGATTACTGGAACATTTTTCCTATGCATAAAATACTAGATTTTGTGCTTGTTTTTTCATTCCATAAACAGAAGCAAAATATACTTGAGAAAATATAAATAGCAGACAGAGTTCAGCAGAAGGACCTTCCTGTGCTAGTAGCCTCACCTTCCCCCAGGTGCCGGGAGAACTCTGTTAACCATCCCTTGAGTTAATGTCCCTAGCGCTCCACTGTGCATCCTCAAGTGCTTCTGCGCATGACAGGCCTGACACACACAGGCCTGGAGCACTTCCTAGTCCCACACCTGTTTTCTCTCCAGCTGCTTCCTGTGCTGTCCCACCAAAGTATGTGAGCGGCTCCAAGTGGTATGGCCGTCGGAGCCAGCCAGAGCAGAGGGCCTCTGCCACCAAAGCCAAGTGTGGACCAGAGCAGCAGGCCAGGGCCAGCCTGAAGACCCAGCTCTACCGTTCTGCATCCCTGGAGAGTGTGGAGGTGGGTCGGCCATCACGCCACCCTAGAGTGCCCAGGGCTGAGGAGGGAATGCTATCCTGTGTCACCATGACACACGGGCACCAGAGCTAGGGGAGGGCAGTGACATTCTGGGCAGCTAAAGTTGCCAGCAGCTTGGGTCCACATTGGGGATGGCATCTCCCTGTAATCCTCTGGGTCTGATTGTCTTTGGGCGATCTTGCCACAAGGCACTCACCTTCAGAGTTGGAGAGTAGAGAATTTGCACACAGATCCTCCCTCCTTGTCACTGCAAGGTGGTTTTTACAGTGTCACAAGAATAAACGTGATGTGCTGAGGACAGAAAGGGAAAATCGCCTTTGATTCTGCCTCAGGTTAGGAATGTGCAGGCATGCCCACAGTCCCACCTGCCTCAAGGCGTGGAAAGTCCTGAGGCCCTGGCAGAATCAAGCCCAGGCCTCCCAGAGCCTTGGCATTGCCACTTGCCACTTGCCACCTGCTTGAGCCTGTCCCAGGTGTCCGGGGTGGCCAGGAGACCAGCCCGGGCCTCATGCTCACGAGTAAAGAGATTGCATGGGGCAGGTCTGCAGCTCCACAGTGAACCATTGACTCTTGGACCTGTTTTCAAAGGGTCCCAGAGTCCCTGGGTTCCACTGTCTGTGAGGGGAACTTCTGATAGCCAGGCACACTGGGAGCTCCCCTTTCACAGGAGCCCTGGGCCCACATGAATGCTTTGGTATCTTGAACATTTGTTGAGGCAAAAAGAAAAAACAAACACATATTTGAATATTAGAGCTCTTCTCTTGGGCCCATTGCACCTGGGCAAGCAGGTCCAGGACCTTGCTTGTTGTTCTCTTGTTTGGGCTTCAGATACAGAGGTAGAGTGAGTGGTGCCTAGGCTTGTGCTCCATCTTCATTGGCGCCATTCCGCTGCTTGAACCATCTTTTCCTTTTTCCTTTCTTTTTTTTTTCCCTCTTCTGGTTTTTTGTTTGTTTGTGATACTGGGAATTGAATACAAGGAAGACCAAGCTACATCCCCAGCCCTTTTTTATTTTGAGACTCTCCTAAATTGCCCAGCCTGGCCTTCAACTTGTGATCCTCCTGCCTCAGCCTCCTGAGTAGCTAGGGTCACAGGCATGTACCACCATGCCAAGCCTTAAGTCATCTTAGATCTCCAAAATGTGAGCACAAGGAAAGCTGCCTTAGGATTGTCAGTCAAGTTGGCGCATTAGAAAAATGGAGTCGAAGTATCAACAACTTAGATTGTGACTCATGAGAGTTAGGGCCAGCTTTGCATGGGGCAGCCTCAGCCACCCAGCCTTTGGTTCCAGAATCAGTTATGCGGACAAACAGCACTTGGTCAGAAGCAGACTTTAACTCTGACCTGTTGACTCCGTCAAGGAAATGTGAGGTTCTTACCTAAGCTGTGCATTTCTTAATGGCCCTGCCCTCCTGAGACCTTGGGCGCAAGCTTGCAAAGGACACTGGGGTGTCAGGAGCCTGCACACCATGCTGTGCCCAGAGCCCTTGAGGGGCTCGGGGACCCGCTTTACCTCTGCCTGTTTGCTGACCTGATATGGGTGAGGGGCATGCAGAGGGCAAAGATACACAGCCTCCTGTGAATGATGGCAGCACTGGTGCTGTAGACAGGTTCCCCTGCAGCTGGGATGCGGGCTTTGCCATGTTCTCAGTGAGCTGCTTGCAGCTATGTTTATGTTGAGGAGCCTGAGTGCAGGTGCCCTTCAGTCTGAGAGGATGTCGGTTCACAGGCACTGAGGGCTGCTCAGTGAGGCCCCCATGGGGCCTCAGCATCCTCTGCTGTCCCTGTCCCACCCAAACATACTATTCTGTTTGTCTCTAATGCTGCAACCTCAGGACACCACTGGGGACTCATTTCCTTCCCTGTTTTTCCAGAGTCTCAAGTCTGATGAGGAAGCTGAGTATCCTAGAGAACCTCAGGATGAGCTGTTCGAAGCCCAAGGTAACACATGGCCTCGTATTTGCTGCCTTCTGCTTCTAGCCAGGGCCTGGACACACCAGGAGCTGGGCATTGGGCAGGATGCGGCTCATAGACAGTGTTCCTGGGGGTCGCGGAGGCCATCGCTCAGTCCTCAGCCTCCTGATCCTGAGGAAGAGGCCTCTGGCCAAGACTGCACTGTGGTCTGTGTATTCTCACGTGCCCCCACTGGCAGGCGTGGCCAGGCTCTCCGCTGAGTTCCTTCCTTCCTCCGTGGGGCAAAGAAGCTGCTTCAGCACCTGCCAGCATCCTGCTGGTCCCAGTCCTCAGAGTCTTGTAAGGCCTGGAAAGGGGAACTCAGCTGTCTATGGGACGGGGCTGGGTGAGTGGCTGGCTGCACAGGGTGAGCAGGATAGCAGGGACGGCACCTGTGGTACAGAAATGTTTCCAAAATCAGGAAGAATTCTTACAGCAGTTGGCCTCTGGGGAGGAGCACAGAGGCTTCAGGGCAAGAAGATTTCTTCTGCATGTTAATTATCTTGTATTTGTCTGTCATACTTTCATGATATAAAAAACAAGCATTAAGAATCTTAAATTCTGACTGGGGAGACAGACCAATACTGGTGGCAGATAGTATAGAAAGAGAAGATGGCGTAGAATCAACTGTGAGCTTGCGTGAAGCTGCAGAATGAGTGGAGGACCTCAGCAACAAGGGGGTGTGTGTATGAAAGGGGCCCTGAGCTGCTGCCCAGTGCGAGGGGCCTGTGTGACCCACCAGGACCCACCCCCAGCCACAAGGGTCTTGTGACCATGCAGCAGGAGGGGTGCAGGCGGAGCTCCTCGCCTCTCCATGCATGCTGAGCTTGCCGGGCAAGCAGTTCACACCACAGGGCTGCGTCTTCACATTGCCAGGGCAACGGTACACAGGACTCCGCCGTGCTCCTCTCTTTGCTCTGGATGGGTCTGAAAGTTTTAAAATTTAGACCTTTAAAAAGCTGTTCTTGGGATGAGGACAGAGTCCAGTGTTACAGTGCTTACCTGGCATGCACAAGGCCCTGGGTTTGATCCTCAGCACTGCAAAAAAGAAAGATTGATTTGCGGAACTGAAACAAATTTAGGGAAAGCTGGTCAGTCGAGCCTCTGTGTGTTTCTAGGGCTCTGGCCTTAGTAGGTGCCCTCAGGAAGAGCTTTCCCTAGGTGGGACGCGGGAAAACATTTTGTATCAAAGCTTCCAAATATGAAGTGGGGAGGACTACACTGTAGATCTCATCTCCTCACCACCCAGCCCCCCTCTGCTGCTCCTCCAGTTCCCATGTGCCCGTCCATCTGCTGGCACACCTGGTTTCAGAGTAAATCACCAGTGTCCATGTGCTTCTGCCCAGGACACAGGCCTGACTATTGGTTCCTTCAGCTTTCCTGAGGTATAACTGACAGACAAAACTGAAGATAGTTAAGCTGCACAGCATGCTGATTTGATAAACGCATATACTCAAGTGATTTGACATGTCCATCACCTCACATGGTTCCCTCTGTGTGTGCACGTGTGTGTGTATGTGTACAAGTGCATGTGTGTACGTGCACGTGTGCACACATTTGTGTATGTGTATATGTGCGCATGTGTGTATTGTGCCTATGCTTGTATGCACGTGTGGATGTTGTATGTATACACACACATGTGTATGTGTGGTGGGAATGCTTGAGATCTGTTCTCTGAGCAAATGCCATGTAGTCCTTCCATGTGCAGCATTTTGTACCCTCTAGCAAAAAGTTTGCCCCCACCCTGGCCCTGCTAACCTGTGTCTTCCTCCATCACCACACATCCGTATTCGTCAGATCCCATGTGAGTGGGACTGTGCATTCTTTATCTTCTGCGCCTAATGTTTCATAGTGTCCTCCAGGCCCTTCCACATGGCTGCAAATGTTGGGATTTCCTTCTTTCTAAGGCTGAATATTCCATGCACTTTCATCAGGGCTTAACTGTACTCCTCCTTGCTCCAGGGGAGCTGCAAGCCTGGGGCGCTGAGGTCTTTGGGAGCCTCCAGAAGCCCTGCAGCCCCTCCTACGCCTCGCCTGAGAGCCAGGTCCAGAGCATCTGCGAGCAGCTGGGAGTTGGCAGCCACGGCCACCTGGATGAGCAGGAGCTGGCTGCTGTCTGCAAGAGCATCGGGCTCCACGGACTTGAGAAAGAGGTAAGGGCCCAGGTGTCCCCCAAGGTATATGCAGGCACAGCTTCTGCTGGTCTGGAAAATCCCTTCACCCTGCAGGCGCAGATTCAGTTCTGTTGCTTTCGGGCCTCAAAACCTTGGATGGCTCCCAGTTCTGTCTAAAGCTAAACTCCAAGCCCCTCTGTGACAGCCCAGCCCAGTCTTCCAGGCTTCCTGCCAACCCCCATGCTGGGCATGCTGGGCATGATGTGATGCCTTCGCTCACGACCCTTCCTCTTCCCTGGAGTGGACCCTGACCTGCTCTGCACTGCCCAGTTCTATACCAGCCCAGACAGGTGGCTCTGGGCCTGTGTGTGGTCCTAGGTAGCCATGGAGACCAGGAGGCTCAGTCCCTCTGCTGGACTGTGAGCCAGGGGCCAGCCATACCCACTGCGTACCTGGAACCCAACAGATTCCAGTCCCCACTAGATGATGCGCAGTCAGGAAGTCCAGGGATCCCCCCTCATGGTGGGAGGGAAACTGAGGCAGAGGGGCTTAGGAAAGTCCCAGGTCAGTTCATGTTGTGTGGGGAGCCCCACAGGGTTCCTGGAGCCTGGGGCGGGGGGCACCCTCAGAGCCTGAGGGGCAGTGGCTTTGGTCCAGGAGCTCGAAGACCTGTTCCACAAACTGGACCAGGATGGTGATGGCAGAGTGAGTCTCACAGAGTTCCAGATCAGCCTGTGCAGTCACAAGCCCACACTGCTTCCAGAATCTTCTACCCTGGTCCAACCAAGCAGGCCCTGGTCCCACTGCCAGGTAAATGGGACAGTTGAATGTCAAACCCCAGCCATCTCTCCTGTGACAGCAGAGCAATATCTCTGTGTGTCACCCAGTGAGCTGCACAGGGGCTGCAGACTAGGCGTGTGACACAGACCTGTGCTGAACTGTGTGCAGTGGGGTGAGTCCCTTCCTGTCTCTGAGCCCCCAGGGAATCGCCGTGGTTCGGAAACACAGCAGTCCCTCCATAACCTCTGGGCAGGGCGTTTCCCTCTCGGTGGGAAGCCCCCTCCCAGGGAGTGGCTGGTAGGGCAACCTCCATCCCCTACTGGGTCCTACATCCAGATCCTACTGGGTCCTACTGGCTCCTCTTGCTTGCTGCTCTAGGAGGAGGCAGGGAGGAGGCCACTGCAGTGCTGGACCACGGCAGCTCTGCTCAGTGGCTGCTGGCTGGGCGCCAAGTCCCAGTGCCTGGACAGCAAGGCCCTTGCTGGGGGTGGAAGGGCTGTGTTGTGCCCTTCAGAAGCATCAGGCCGCAGGGTTGTCAGCCACCTGCTGGTCAGGCCCTGCTGTCTGTGCCTGAGGACCTCAGCGTCTGCTCTGCCTGGCTGGTCTGTGAGGACCCTGCTCCCCATGCTCAGCACCCACCGCATTGCCAGAGCCACACCCTCCCCCTGCAGCTTGGCCCCCAGCTCATGATAGCTTCGGCAGCTCCTGGGTGCCGTGATCCTGGGCCATCTTAGCCCACACTCGGCAAACACGTACCACATGCGCACACCGCCTGTACACATACACTGCATAGATACCCACTGTATACAGACACTGCCTGTGGACACTGCCGCTTGCACATACACATCCACCATGCCTGTGTACCAACTGTGTACACAACACCGCACCAACTGTAAGCACATCCACTCTACGTGTTCCCACTGTGTACATGTTTACCCTACATGGGTACTCACTGTGTACACACATGTCTGTTGTCCACCTGCACCCACCATATACACACTGCACATGCACACACACTGTGCACATGCACTGACTGTGTACACACAGTGCATGCATGCACCTGCTGTTACACTCATCCACTGTCCATGTACTCTTGCTCCAAACACTGTATTCATGCACACCCATGTGTAACACACTGAACTGCCCACACCTGGACTCTCTGTGCACACCATATGTGCACAGCCTGTGACACAGCCGGGCTGGGAGGGACAGGTCCTGCTGGAGTCTGCAGGGTACCCAGGCCCTGCCTTGCAGGTTCCTCTGCCTCCAACACAGTGCTTCCACTGGGCAGCAGTTGGGTGCTGGGTGGCAGGCAGGGACCCTTCTGACTGTGCCCTTCCCCCAGGCAAGGTGCTTTGCTGCCCTCACCCAACTCCGTAAGCACTCATTCCTCAGTGACCGGTGGAGATGTGGCTGCTTGCTGGGCTCATGGAGTGAGGGTTTCGCACTTGGTCCAGGGTGTCACTGGAGCAGAGCCAGAGGAGGGACAGTCAGGCAACGATCAGGCAATAAGACTGCTGGGAATATTGGGAAGAGCAAGGTGACCCCAGAGCCTGATCTATGTGAGCAGGGTGGCAGGGAGAGTCTGGGGTTGAGAACAGAGGTGCCCAGTGTGCAGGATCCACTGTCACCCTGAGTCCCAGGGTCCCAGATGGCAAAGATTTGTTGGACAGAACCAAGCGGGGGGTGGAGGGACAGAATGCAGTGGGAGACCACTGTCACAGGATTGGAGCTGAGAGCTTGGCTTGCCTTCTTGTTGACTCCCACACACAGCTCCTTGTGAGTAGGGGTCCTGAGGATGGAGCTTCTGCTTGGGCTCCTCTGCCATTGCTTTTCTTGCCCTGGATTTTCCTGGCTTTGCATTGCAGGTTCCCAAATCTTCTGCAGCACCAGGCACTTGTTCACTAGCTCAGCACAGAAACACCAAACTGTGTGTGGTCCTTGACGCCTGCTGATCAGGGCTGAGGTCGAGCACACAGCCCCCAAGGCTTCTGATGGATAGCACAGGAGCAGGCGCTGGAGCCCTGGCAGAAGTGTGGGACCAGGGACATCCTAGCTGGGTCCCCTGCAGAGCCATGTGACCCTGACAAAGCTGTGGTGGTACCCAGCCTCCCTCCTCTTCTCCAGGAAGAGGCACTAATGACAGTCTCGTGCATTGTTCCCATGTCCGGCATGAATGAGAGGGCAATGCTGATGAGGACTAAGAGAGGGCAGCTGCTGATCCTCAGGTGCCATATGCTCAGGGTGCTCTCTCCTCTCCCCCAGGGGCAGGTCCCGGAGGAGAGCGGCTGTCACACGGCCACCATCACCTCTTCCCTCGTGTCCGTGAGCTGTGGTCTGCGCCTCTTCTCCAGCATTGACAATGGCAGTGGCTTTGCCCTTCCAGAGCAAGTCATCGCCACCTGGGCCCAGGAGGGCATCCACAGTGGCCAGGAGATCCTGCAGGTTTGGGTGGCACCCAGGCAGCAGTGGGCTGCTGGGACATGGGAGATGTGTGCCCGCTGAGGAGGGTGGACAGAGCACCCCCTGCCAGGACACAGCAGGATGCTCTGTGCAGAGAATCTCATGTAGGAAAGTCCATGGGGAAACCTTTGCTGTTAAAATATAGGAAATCTTAATTTTAAATAGTAAATAAAATACAGCAAAAACAGCCTGAAAAAATCCACTTGAAGGTAAGTTTCAATGCCTGCACACTGCCCTTGACTGCTGCACAGAGGAGGGATGTCCCACACACCAGGGAGAGAAATGTCATGGCCGTTCCTGATGAGCCCTGCCAGGGACTGCAGACTAAGTGTGTGCCACAGACCTGGGCTGAACCGTGTGTAGCAGGGGGACCTGGCTCCGCATGGCACTGCTCTCCAGACCTTCCCGAGAGGGCTCAGTGTCGGAGTGTCAGGACCGTGCCCACAGTGTGTTGTTACTGGATCTCACCCTGCAGCACAGCTGTCACTGTCACATCAGAGCTTTGGTGGGTCAGGTATTTGGGGGCAGCCAGTTGGGTGCCATGGGACATTGTAGTCAACCATCAGCTAGGAACTGTCCTCAGGCCCAGCAGGGGCTGGACACCTGTGCACGGCCACTCGTGGGGCCGCGGTGACACTCACTGCAAGTGTGTTCTTTGTTCTCCCCTGGGCCTTTCTGCAAGGCCCCTGCATGAAGGTCCTCACAGCACAGCAGAGGCTGCCCCAGAGCAGGCAGTGGGAGTGGTCCACGGGTAGCCATGGGATGAGAGCTGAGGCAGGAACCAGGAGCCAAGCACCCTGGCCCTGGATACAGTCAAGGGTCACAGAGATGGAGAGCATGTGGTGTTTGCAGCTCTGTCTGTTTTTTTGTGTTTCAAAATATCCATGACATACGTTTTTTAAACTTCATTTTTCAAAACACTGAGGGTTGGGGTGTGCTCCTCTGGGATGCACCTAGCTGTAGTTCCTCCTCTGACAGGTTGCTTTGTACCAACAAAATCACCCCCAGCCATTCTCATAGGCTGAATGGCAAAGCCAGAGGCTTAAGCAAAAGGCAATGTCCGGGCCTGAGTGGGCAGCCAGCAGATGGGGTTCAGGTGCACAGATCTGCGAGATGCTTGGTTGGGGCATCCTCCCTGCCTTTGTCCAGGGAGGGGACTCTATCCAGCCTGGGTTTCTCCCACCCTGAGGCAGGGACATGGGGCCACTTCATATTAGAGATGGGGCTGTCACAAAAGGGACAAAGGAACACATGGCTAGAGGAATAAGAGGGGTCACACCACAACAGGAGCAGGGCCACAGTGTTGGCAGCCACCAGAGCTGCTTGAGTCTTGGGGACACCTCCGGAGGCAGACTCACAGACCAGGTAAGGCCGCAGAGCCTGGGCCCTGGACTGTCAGGGAATGAAGACATGTCTGGGAGCGCTTGCCCTCATGCCGTAGGGGACAAGGATGTGTCTGAGGGGCCCTCACCCTCATGCTTTGCTGCTTCTAGACCCTGGACTTCAGCCTGGACGAGAAGGTCGACCTCATGGAGCTGACCTGGGCCCTGGACAATGAGCTCCTGACGGTTGACAGCGTCATCCAACAGGCAGCCCTGGCCTGCTACCGCCAGGAGCTGAGCTACCACCAGTAAGAGCCACCAGGGCCCCAGCCAGGCCAGGGTCTGAGGAGCCCAGAATGGGTGGGTACTGGCATCCCACTCTTCCTCCAGTGGTCATGTCCAGGACTCGTGGCCATCTCGAGCTCCTGCAGGCAGGAAGGGGCCATGTGGAGCAGAGGAGGTCACCCACGGGTCTGCTGGGGCCTGTGAGGTTCTGTGAAGGGCTGCTAGCCCCTGGGCCTCTGGTGGGAAGCTCAGAGATCTGAGGCCTGTGAGGTTCTGAGGGCACAGAGCTGAAGGGCTGCTAGCCCCTGGGCCTCTGGCGGGAAGCTCAGAGATCTGAATGTGAGGTGTTTGCTGTGAGGTTCAGAAGGACAAGGACTTGCCTGGCATCCGCCGATGCTTTGGCTCATGACAGCAAGTGGAGACCTTCTAGGAGGCTGGGAATCCACTTCCAAGAGCAGCCACAGGCTCAGGCTGGCAAAAGAGGCCAGACATGCAGTGACTGCTGGGCCCAGATACCTGCCCTCAGCTTGGGGCTGGGCTTCCGCTTGGCTGATTGTCTAGCATCTGTCTTCAGAGCACGATCAGGATGTGTTGCTGATGTTCTGGAGTTGCAGAAAAGGCAGCAGAGACCATGACTGATCCTGAAGACAGTGCCTGGTCGGGGCCTGGCAAACAGAACCGGAGAAGGGCAGAATGAAGTCTCGCTCCGGGGCAGAGCGGGTGCCTGGTGGTCAGGCGGCTGGAGTCAGGGTCACACGTCAGTCAGCTTTTGCTGTGGGAGCCTCGTATGTGCTTGCTGACCCAGGAGTGGGGCTGTGCCCACAGCATCAAGGTGGCTGGCTTTGCCCTTCCTGTGTCTGTGCCTGGATTAGGAGCAGGTGTCTGAGGGTTTTCGGCTTGGCTGAGAAAGGAGGGCCCATAGATAATGCCCACATGTCCTGAGCCATCTGCTGATGTGGTTCTGGACTCAGAAACCCTCTAGACACTTTTCTTGGTTCCTCCTCTGTTTGCCCATCTGTAAGGTGGGTGTAGTAGCAACAGGCAGAGCCCTGGGTGAGGCTGTGGAGGCAGTGAGATCCAAAGCCCCTTTCAGTGCAGCCGTGGGCTCGGGGCTTCATAGAGGCTGATGGGGCACCTGTGTGACATGTGTCCTTGCCCTGCAGAGAGCAGGCGGAGCAGCTGGTGCGGGAGCGAGACAAGGCCAGGCAGGACCTGGAGCGGGCTGAAAGGAGGAACCTGGAGCTCGCAAGGGAGATGGATGACAGTCATGCCGCCCTGGAGCAGCTCGCCGAGCGGAGGATCACGTGGGTTCTGGGCTCCCCACCATGGTGTCCCTGCGCCTGGGCCAGGACCGGGTGTACACAGGACAGCCAGCCAGGGCAGCTCCGTGGCCGAGAGCGGGGCACCGCTGGGAGCCTCTTGTTCCCCGGCCAGGCCAGGCCCAGAAGGCAGAGCTGCATCTTGCTCTCATGGCTCAGCCGAGTGGTCCTGGTGGAAGCTGTGCGGCGAGTGGACTCAGGGAGAGGCCTGCCCACCATCGCCTAAGGGCCATCTGTGCCATCCCACACCCGATGGCAAGGGGGTGGGGCGGGGCAGAGAGCATCAGTGAGACCCTCCCAGTCTGCTCCCCCCACTTCCTGGCCCTTGGGCAGAGGGCAGCTGCTGTCTTGGCCCTGCGATGCACAGGCCAGGCACTCCTTGTCCCGGGTCTCCCCTTCCCCCTGTATGGGGGCCTTCTGAGCTGGGTGAGAGCAAGACCTCAGGGACCAAGGTGGTTGTGGAGGGCAGCAACCCTGGAAAGAGGCCCTCGAGTGAGCGGTACCCCAGAACCCAGGGAGCCGTGCTGTGCTGCAGGCGCCTGGAGCAGGATTACCAAGGCAGGCTGAGCCTCCTGCGGACGGAGGTGGAGGTGGAGCGGGAGCTGATGTGGGAGCAGGCCTGCAAGCAGAGTGCCTCGTTGGAGCAGGACTTGGGTCGCCTGCGGGCCGAGGAGGCCAGGCTGCGCCACAGGCTGGGGCTGGCCACAAAGGTGGGTGGCGCACTGACAGAAATCCAGTGCCTTTCCTTCTCCCTCTGGCCTTGGACCATGCCTGGGGCCAGATGGACCCAAGGTTGGGAGGCCCACACCCTAGCCACGTGTCCCATGCCCCGCACACACCAGCACTGGGCTGCACAAGCCGTTTGGGATGCAGGGACAGCCAAGTCCAGAGACGCTTAGCGGTGCGCCGTCCCTACTCCGCTCCCACCCCACCTCCTAACTTGGCGCCCAGACCTGACTCCAGCACCTGTGGGACGTGACTGAATCCACCAACCTTGCTCTCTATGCGGCTTTTCTTTTCCAGTACTGGGGATTGGACCCAGGGTCTCTTCACACTGAGCTGCATCTTCAGCCTTTCTACATTTTTTTTTTTTTTTTTTGGTGCTGGGGCTTGAACTCGGGGCCTTGTGCTTGTGAGACAAGCACTCTAACCACTGAGCTAAATCCCCAGCCCCCTTTCTACATTTTTTATTTTGAGATAGGGTCTCACTGTGTTGCTGGGCTGGAACGTGATTCTCCTGCCTGGACCTCCTAGAGTGCTGGGATTACAGGCGTAGCCACCAGGGACTGTTTCTTCTCCATTCAGTCTCCAGTGTCCAAAGACACCACTCGCCTGCCTATTGGTGCAATTTCAAACCCATCTTTTGAGAACACCTTAGAAGTGCTGCATCAGCACCCTTTTCTTGTATTTTTATTCATGACCTTTCGGAGTGTGGGGTGGGAGGAAAAGCCAGATAGTGAGGAGATGCCGAGGTTGGCGGGGACCCAGGACTGTCGCTCACCTGCCTTCTAGGGCAGAGTCCATGGTACGCAGTCACCTGCCTCCCCCACAGCCGAGTGACACGGACACACTCCCACATCCTCATTGCCCTCCCAAGCCTTGTCAACACCGCCCGTCTTGTAGGAAAACAGCCGGTTACAGCAGGAGATCCTGGAGGTGGTGGGGAAGCTTTCAGATTCAGAGAAGCTGGCCCTGAAACTGCACAGCGATCTGGAGTTCGTGCTGAGGGAGAAGGCAAGACCCCGCAAGGATCCCTGGGTGGGGGAAGCACCAGAGCCATGAAGAAAGGCACATGGGTGACTGAATTTAGGGTTTCTCTACTGAAATCCTTGGACTGGAGAGAAAAATCAGCCTGGGGGCCTTGCTTCTGTGTTACGGCCCTCGTAACCATGGCTGCCATCTGCTAGCCACACCCCACACAAGCAGGGCCAGCGCATCTGCTGGACCAGAGACCCTTCCCAGGGTGATGGTGAGGAGGCCCACCTGCCCATCCTGCAGAGAAGGGGGCATCTGGTGGCCAGGGGAGGACCCCAGAGGGCTGTGCCCGGCACTGCCAGCCACCGAGAGGAAGCCACCGCACCCAGCACCCCTCCATTGCCTGGCCTCCCTTTCCATGTGCTTGTGCCCAGAATCAGACCCCAGGCCTCTGTACACTAGTGTGCCCATCTTTCTGACTTCCAGCTGGAGCTACGGGGCATGGAGTTCCAGGCCCAGGAGGAGCGGTCTGCAGCTATCTTCAAGGAGTACGAGCTCAAGTGCCGGGTAGGTGGCCCAAGCAGCCCTGAGTCTCCAGCCCACCCCAGGGACAGGCAGCAGAGTAGGCTGTTGGGAATGCCTGGCTAACAACAGTGTGGCAGTGTGGGGCCTCATCCCTCTCCCTCCTGCTTGGGCAGACTCGGTGTTCGTGAAGGGTGGTCCAGTGAGGGCAGCAGGAGGATTTGCTCCAGCCACAGCTGCTGACCCAGGCTATGCCCAGCCTCAGAAGGGTTCCCGAGGGGCTGGGGATTTAGCTCAAGTGGTAGAGCACTCACCTAGCAACTGCAAGGCCCTGAGCTCGATCCCCAGCACCAAAAAAAAAAAAAAAAGAAGAAGGGTTCCTGAGTCGAGCAGCATGAGGGTCTCTGGCTCTGCATCCAGGATTAGCCCTCCTAAAGAGGACTAATTTTAGTACAGGAGGAAAACTAAACAAGCAAGCCAGTGTTGAGTTGGGCTAGTTATTAACAATACAGAAAAATTCTTTGATGTATAATGTAATTTATCACGTAGTCCTTATTAGGTCCTGGTTAAGATTTAATTTACCAAAAGTTAATTTATGTAAGACTCACAAGAAACCTTTTTTGCAAAGAGCATATGTGTGGTTAAAGCTAAGCACCATCAAAACCCTTCGCTCTTGAAGCTGGGCATGCTGGTGTCCACCTGTAGTCCCAACTACATGGGAAACTGAGGCAGTAGTATCACTTGAGCCCAGGAGTTGGAGACGAACCTGAGCAGCATAGCGAGACCCCATCTCAAAAAATAAAGCTCTGGGGCTGGGGATTTAGCTCAGCGGTTAGAGTGCTTGTCTTGCAAGCACAAGGCCCTGAGTTCGATCCCCAGCACCAAAAAAATAAAAAAATAAAAAGCTCCACCTTGGCCCACCTGCCCCTCTGACATCCTTGGCATTGAGAAGGTTGTGTCCAAAGAAGCCGGAATGATAGAAACTCAAAAGAGTCACATGTCCAACAGCAGGGAATGGCGAAGGTTGTCATACTAGTGACTTAGAATCCTGTGTAGCCTTGATAGAAATGTGGAATGTTTGTCTGTGAAATCCTACACAGGCAACATTCCCAAGTGACCAAGGAGAAGTAATACACATCCTCAGATTAGAGCCAGTTAAAACCCCAGACAAGGGCTGGAGGTGTAGCTCAGTGGCAAAGTCCATACTTAACATGCGTGAGGTACTGGATTGATCCCCAGCACCAAAAACAAGATAAAACAGCAACAACAAAAAAATCTTTATAGGAAACTCCACTGCCCAAAATAAGAAAAATCTAAGGAGGTCAGTGGAGATTGTTTCGCCCTTTATCTTTCCTGCCGACTTGCCGTATAATTATGATCAACATTTCCAAGCTGTGCACCCTGGTCTGTACCTATCTGAAGGTGTGGCTAGGTTCTGTGATGTTTGGCATCCATGTGGAGATGGGGTACACAACTGGTGTAATTGCAACCGGTGTAAACACAACTGTAGTGTTTGCTACTGTAAGTTGCTCACCAGGTTTTACCCCCAAATCATCTTGTGCTGAAAATCCACAATCATTTCTGGGGACATATTATAGTTACTGTTAAGGGCACTAATAGTTGTAATTTCATATGATTTGAAAGTTGAGCAGCTGGGGCTTTAGCTCAGTGATTAGAATGCTTACCTGGCAAGCGCGAGGCTCTTAAATTTGATCCCCAGCACAGAAAAAAAGAAAGAGAGGAAGAGAGAGAGAGGGAAAATTGAGCAGATATTGTGAACGGAACATGGATCATTCATACACAGGGTGTCCTGTGGGCAAAGATGCTCACAAAACTTTCTTAGTGATTTCTCTCCAGTTTTTGTTCCTGCTGCACTTGCTGTGGCAGCAGCCCAGGATGCAGGTGGCCCTCACCATGGTTTCGAGTGGGCCCTGAGCCTGCCAGGTCCAGACCCCAGCCCAGGGTGCCCATCCTCTCCCTCCACACTGGTTCTACCTTGTGAGGTCTCAGGTGGCCTGCATGTCATCTTCCCTGTGGACTCAGCTGGCATGTTGGGGACGAGTTGGAGCAGCAGGTTGGCAGCAGGGGCCTAGTCACATGCTGGTGTCTCCTTCCCTTGAACTTGCTGGGAAGCCTCAGAACCTAGAACTTTCAGTCAGTGTGTCCGCTAGCACGTTGGATTTCTCAAACAGCTGTCAATCCTTTTGACCTGACTGCTATTCATTCTCCTTTGATTCTTGAAATTTTATTTTTTAGACATCAACAGAGATATTTTACATTTTGGTCCAAACCTATTTATTTAGAAATATCCCTGTTCCATGTTTTGGGAATATTTTTGGTTGTTTCCAACCAACACTGAGACCATTTTTAAAACCTTTTGTTTACAAATAATTTCAAGATGAGCATGGTAGTGTACACTTGTAATCCCAGTACTCGGGAGGCTGAAGCAGGAGAACTGCTGAGAGTTTGAGGACAACCTGCCTGGGGCTACATAGTAAGTTCAAGGCCAACCTGAACTGTGTAGCAAGACTCTGCCTCGGGAAAAAAAAAAAATCTCAAGCTCAAAGTAACAAACATAAAAATAGTACAGTGGCACACCTGGTACTCAGGCTCCCCACTTACTGTACTGCTTGCACACTGGGGTGGTGTGTGTGTGTGTGTGTGTGTGTGTGTGCATGCATGTGCAGTCATTTCTGCCCTAAGCCTGGAGGGTGCACTTCCTGGAAGAGGCGTCCGTCCCCTGCAGTCCTGGGAGGTGGAGTCCGCACAGTTGAGAAGATTGTTAAATGTTCAGGAGTTTTGTCAACTGCTTGTTAAAACTTTGATAGCTTTAAATTTATGAGATTTATTATAGTGAGAGAATTCACACCATAGAAATTTGCAAAAGCTACAAAGTGGGGCAGTGTTTCCTGGAGAGGAGCCCCAGCACCCTGCTAAATGTAGAGGGCAGTACCTGCTGCCCTCCTGGGGCATCTTTTCCTGAAGACAGGAGGAGCCTAGGACCTTGTAGCCGTTAGCTGTCCTGTCCCTCTAAAACAGTCCCATAGCCTGCCTTTGTCTTTTAGGACATTGTTTATTTTGAAGACTATAGACCCTCCTCCACCTCCACGCTTTTTCTTTTCTTTTTCTTTTTTTTTTTTTTTTTTTTTGGTGCTGGGGATCAAACTCAGGGCCTTGTGCTTGCAAGGCAAGCACTCTAACCGCTGAGCTAAATCCCCAGCCCTCCATGCTTTTTCGTAGAAACTTTATCATTGTGTGTGTGTGTGTGTGTGTGTGTGTGTGTGTGTTTAATGTTTTCTTGTTTGTTTTTCCAGCTGGGGATTTAATCTAGAACTTTCAAACTGAGCTACATCCCCAGGGTCTTGCTAAATTGCCCAGACTGAGTTCAAATTTGCAGTTCTCCTATCTCAGCCTCCCAGAGTGCTGAAATTACAGGCATGTGCTACCACACCTAGCTTTAAAATTTTGTAATTAACACATAATTGAATATCCTTATGAGCACAGTGCAGTAATTTAGTACGTGTTTACAGTGTGGGAAGATTAAATCAGGGTAATTAACATTTCCACTCCCTCAAACATTTGCCACTTCTTTATGTTGGAACCTTTGAATTCCTTTCTAGTTGTTTTGAGATACCTGAAGTAAACTGCCATACATCTGGTCCCTGGTGATTGCTTTTGATTCAGCAGAGACTGGGCCTCCTCCGCCGGCTGCTGGGAGGGCAGATTGTTTCCACTCGCTCTCATCTGTGCTGTTGATCACCTGGTCGAGGTGTTGCCAGTTTTCCCACCGTGTAATGATTATGTTTTTCTCCTTGTACGGATGAGCAGTCAGCAGGGGGACACTTTGAGGCCATCTAAGTTTCTTGCTCATCAACAAAATCGTCCCTCAACTTAGCAGCATTGGTGATTCTTGCCCAGCTTGATCTTTACCATCATGGTTGGAAACGCTGATTTTTCAGGGGCTGGTGCCCCATCTATAGTGCTGTGTGCCTTCTGCTGTCATTAGAGAAGTCCTGTCTGTCTGTCACTGGAGTGGACCCCTGAATTCCCATCTTTCCCTCACCAAAGTTTTAAAACTTATTTGTGTGCGTAGTGATTTTGGTGCCCACATTGTGCAGGATTTGGCAGTGAGTGCATCCCGACTGACTGCTGCATCCTGGGACATTCCTGTCACTCGCTGCTCTCTCTGGGCCGGCGACTCCACCCTTCCTGTCACTGGATGCTCCAGGCTTGTCCTGCACTTGTCTGGAATCCACTGTTTCTCCAAGGAGCCCTGGTTGCTTCCACAGGGAAGGGTCTCAGGGACCAAGCAAAGGTGCTTGACCGGGCTTCACTGCTTCTGGGTTGAGGTCTTCCTTTACAGTCTCCAGGGCCAGAAGTGGTCACCCTGTGCCTTTCCTATGCGTCCCCGCCCTTCCAGGGTCAATTGGTTCTAAACAAAGCATTTGTAGTTCAGGTGTGGATGTTTTCCACAACTCCCTCTGTCCACTCCATCTGCATTCACACAACACAGGGTACAAGAAAGTCAGTAATGACTGTGGTGCTTAGCCATGACATGATTGTCACATGGGAGTTCAGCATCGCCACCTGCTTATTCCACAGTAGATGTTCCCTGGGGACAGGGCTGCACCAAGCCACATGATGGCTGTGTCTGCTCTGTCCCCAGGACCTGCAGGACCAGAACGACGAGCTGCAGGCCAAGCTGGAGAGCCTGCGGGCACAGCCACCCCAGAGTTGGCAGCACCCTGCTGGGGACTCTGGACACAGCCCAGCAGGTAGGAGCCCACAAGATGAGGCAGGGATGGGCTCACAGGGATGGCTCAAAGCTGGGCATTTACCCAGCAGGAGGACCAGGATGGTAGAGGAGGAGTGGGTTTATAGGAGGAAGGTCACAGTGACCTCGGAATCAGTCTGCCTGCAGAGGTCTTCTGTGTGGGATGATGTCCACCAGGGCCATGCAGACAGTCACCTCGGGAGGCAGCTACGGCGGGTAGGAACAGTGTTCTCTGTTACCTGAGAGATTCCCCTGCCTGTGTGCAGAGTCCACACCTCAGTCTCCCCTCTCAGCTAAGGGGTCAGGACCAGTGCTGTGGGGAGGTGCGGTGCGTGGCTCCTCTGGAGACCTGGTTGGGGGCCTGGGGGTTTGCTGTGGACCTCTTGCAGGACAGGTGGCCCAGCTGGCCTGGCCTTCCTGCTGGCTGTGCGGGATGCTTGCTGCAGTGACCCAGCCCCCAACCACTCCCCTCCACCGCCAGCTGTGGCTGCCCTCACTCTCAGAGAACCCCGTACTCCACTGGTAACCGAGAACAGCTGGGGTTCGTACATCACTCTAAAGCTATGTAGTTAACAAAACAAAAGGAAATCGTGCCCAGAAGGGCCAAGATGGGACCCAAGGGATGCAGTGGGATCTGAGCATGGGGGCCCTAATGCAGCCCCCTCCTGGCCGACTCCCTGGGAAGCTTGGGAAAGTTGTCCTGTTGCTGCCCAGGGAGGACAGTGTTGGTCAGCAATCACCGAAGATCCCTGCTGTGTGTGACCTGCTGCAAGGAGCAGAGCCTGGCTACCGGGGAGGGTGGTTGTGGTGCCCTTATCCCACCTGGCCTTGTCAGGAGCCCAGGGTTGAGTGCAGAGACTCCCCACCTTCGCCAGTCAAGTTCCAGCTTGCCAATGTCCCCACCAGGGCTGGAGTGGCAGCTCCACCCATGGAGGCCACATCATCGTGTGGTATTAAAATAATAATGTAGGACACCCCAAAAATACAAAGACTCAACAGCTGGGTTCTGGCTGTGTGTGTGGAGAGCGCTGGTAGGCTGCTGAGTTCAGCCTGTTGACCTGTTTCCTCTGCACCTGGTATTGTTGGGAGTCAGATCCTGAGTGCAGTGAATGTCCAGCTTACAGCCACCTTCGGGATTTAGGTCCTGGTGGACCTTGCAGGCAGCCTCCTGGTTCTGTCTGTGTCCTGCTAAAGACTCGAGCCACTGGTTTCTGGGAGGCTTACACCTCATAATCCAGTCAGGAGGACAGACACCAGGCAAACACTGATTGGTGAGCCTGGCAGGGCCTCTGGTGTTCTCGGCATGACGGAAACAGAGCGTCCTCTTGTTTGCAGATGTATTCGAGGGCGACTCCCGTCCGGTGAGTCTAGAAATGGAGATCATGGTGGAGCAGATGCGGGAGCGCTGCCGGGAGCTCACGACCCAGCTGGAGGCCAAGGTCAGGGTCAGCAGCACCACTGCACAGCTGGCCTCTCGCTTGGGAAAGAGGAAAGAGGTGTCAGTCATGGGGAGGGGCGGGTTGCGCCCAGGGTAACCTGTGCCGAAGGCCTGCTCCACCCATCTGCTCCCGGAGGTCACTTTGCCCTGAAGCCTGAGTATCTTGGTAGGAACTCCGGCTTCGTGGCAGGGGCCTCCCAGAACAATGTGTCTCGTGCCAGGCTATTGGGCTCCCAAGGGCTCAGGGGCATCATCCACGGCTTGCTGTCAGTTCAGCTCCTCAACAGAGCTGCTGGGCCACCCTGTCCTGCAGATGGGCTGCCGGGAACCCTGGTGGCCATGCCTGCCTGTGCTGGCTCCTGTGCTCCCCACACACACCCACTGAACCCCACTGAGCCCCGTGGCTGTCACTAGCTCTGCCCTCCTTCTGCACCTGGCTTGCCAAGCCTGTCACGGGGTCATCTTGAGGTTACACTGGGCCCCCAGAGATGCCAGGCTTGGACATGCCCCGAATGCCGCTCGTGTTATCTGGCCAGCCTGTCACTTTCAGGACCTCCTGGTTAGCACTGCTCTTGCTTCTCTCTAGGTAAATTCCTATGAGCGAGAAATGGAGGTCATGAAGAACAACTTCCAGAAGGAGAGGATGGAGCTGGAGCAGGCGTGGCAGCGGAAGGTCGCAGTGGTGGAGGCCCAGAGAGCAGACCTGGAGGCACTGTGCGCCAAGTCACAGGAGGTCATTCTGGGCCTGCAGGAGCAGCTGCGGGACACAGCAGGCGACCCTGAGGCCCCAAAGGCTGGGCTGACGTCCTGCTGCGCCCAGGCCCTCTGTGACCTGGCGCAGCGGTTGGACGAGCACACAAGGCAGCAGCACCAGGGCGACCTGCAGCGGGTCAGGTCTGTGGTGGGGTGGGCCGGAATTTCCTGCTGCTGGGTGGGGAGGAGGGTGAAGGATCAGTTGCCCCCTGAAGTGGTTACGCTGAATCAGAAAAGTGCGTGGAACAGCGAGGGGCAGCAGCAGCTTGCTGTGACACATTTAACTCTGCTGCGCCAGTGCGCGTCCCAGCTGCCTGCATTTACTGCTATTGGGTTTCCAGGTAGGGAGACGAGAACAAGCCAAAAGCCCCAAAAGGGGAAAGACTTGGGCTAGTGAGGTTCCTGAAAAGACTCAAAGGTCTGTACCAACCCCACAACTGGAGTATTTGGAAAACTAGAGTATACTTTTTGTTTGTTTGTTTTTCATTTTTGGAGACAAGCTCTCGCTATTCAGTTCGAGCTGGCCCCAAACTCACTATGTAGCCCAGCCTGGCCTCAAGCTGTGGCAATCCTCCTGCCTCAGTCTCCTGGGTGCTGGGATTACAGGTGTGCACCACCACACCTGGCTCCAGGGTGTGTTCCCGTGTGTTAGAGTTATTGGAAAATGCTACCTGCCTCGTCCCGGAGGCGGCCTGAAGGAGACATGGGGCCTCCAGCCACAGACCTGGCCACCCACCCTGAGGGGCTGGGGCCTTCCCTGGCAGGAACTGGGCACCCAAGGTACCTTCCTGAGGGGCAGTGGCCCTGACTGGGACGAGGGAGACACTCTCCTTTGTCAGGGGAGTTGGGGTGACGCAAGTATATGGGACATGATAGGGAAGGATCAGCACCTTCTGCCCGCCCCAAGGGACACACGGGCCATGGGGGCCACAGGGACCATCAGCCTCCCGGACCTTTTTAAGTTTTGTGCTTGTTCTAAACTCTTTTCACTCAAATCCAAGAACAGGCAGAAGGGACTCAGCCTGCACCCGTTCAGGCCCCTGTGGTGGCTGAAGGACAGGCCTGGAGGGCAGGGTAGGCCCAAGTCGGCAACTCAGGGCCTCAAGGGTAGCCTCTTGCTCTGCTGTGTCCAGCCTGCCTCACTGACCACTGGGCACTTCCAGTGTGGTTGGTGAAACTTTGGAGCAGAACTTGAATTCTGTGTCACTGTGATCCCTGCACATTTAAGCTATCACTGTGGTGTGTGACTTCTGATCTGCTTCGTGGAGAACCCAACCCTCGGGTCAGATCCCACAGGACTCTGAGGGGGTCCCGGGGTGGACAGAGGCCCTCAGCTCAGGGATGCGAGATTAGATGCAACCAGGCAGCTGGGAGACAGTCGCTAGGAGAGTGGAAGCCAGCTGGGGGAGCAAGATATGTGACCCACGGTGTCTCCCCAGGCAGGAGGCCACAGAAGAGCTGAGCCGGACACTGTACCGGCTGGAAGCCCAGCACAACATGCACTGTGAGACCCTGGCTCTGCGGCACCAGCACGAGAAAGACCAGCTGCGGCAGGTGCACCTGCGGTGGGAGGAGGAGGTACTCATGCACTGCCAGGAGCAGCATCAGAGGCTGCAGGTGGCCCTGGGAGAGGAGCAAGCACAGATGTGCAGGTCCTTTGCCCTGGAGAGGGAGAGGCTGGAGCGTGCCCACCGAGAGCAGGTGGGGGGCCTGGTCCAGGAGGCAGAAGCACTGCGGGCCCTCCTGCGAGACAGAGCCACAGCATCCACAGGCAAGGAGCAGCAAAGGGAATCCGGCCCTACATCCCCATGCTCCAGCACCCACGGAGGAATGGGGGTGCTGGTGGGAGACGGGTCTGGCCACCCCTGCTGTGTGGACACTGTGTCCAAAAGGCCCCTGGACAGCCTCGGCCGCGGACAGAGCTGCTGGGGTCAACTGCAAGCGGAGGAGGCAGCTTCTGCGCCCTGCGAGAAGGTGTCACATATGTGGCCACCTGGGCAGAGCAAGGGGGCCGACCCTGAGGAGCCAGCACCTTCTGCCATGGTCACAGCAAGCCCAAGCCAGCCCGACGTCCAGGAGCTGCCCTCATGGGGCACAGGGGGAGATGGTGCCTTGCAGACCTGGCTCCAGCACCCCCCGGGGCCCCTACTGCCCCATCCTGAGGTCCCAAACCCAGCAGGGGAAACTGAGGCAGAAATGGTGGAAAGGGAGAAGAATGACATGAAAACCAAGTTTCTGCAGCTGGAAGATGTCGTGCAGGCTCTCGAGAGAGAAGCAGATTCAAGAGAGAACCACAGGTGTGGGCTTCTTTTTCCAGTACTGAGGATTGAACCCAGGGCATTCACACTGAGCTAATCCCCAACCCTTTTAACATGTATTTATTTTTTATTTTTTTGAGACAGAGTCTTGCTAAGTCACTGAGTTGCCAGTGCTGGGCTTAGCTTGCATTCTTCCTCTCCTGGCCTCCCAGAGTACTAGGATTACAAGTGTGTACCAGTGTGCCAGCTCGGTCTTCTGTTTTAAATGCAGAACTAGACCCACCAGGTTCTGTTGCCAGCGACCCCCACGTGCTTCTTCCCCGCCAGCTGTCTCAGGCTGCCGTGCTGGCCACAGAGCTCGTGTGCAGATGCCATGAACCTGGCCCAGCCCTCTGTCCCCGCCTCTATTCCTGTGAGGGCAGGGACTGTGCATGAGGGTCCCATGGTGGTCCTGGGCCAGCTGTAGCCCTCTCCCTGCTGACTCTGGGAGGTGGATGTGGGACTGTGGGGCTGGCATGGGAGGTGGGGCACTGTTGGGCAGGTGCCCAGGTGTGGAGCCGAGCGTCTCTTGCCCCCACCCCCAGGGGACACAGGTGGCATGTGCTCTGTCACAAGTGTGAGGACACTGCTGCCATGTCATACCCCTTGTGCGCTGGCATCAGCCTCAGGTCCCTGTATAGCACGCTACACGTTCACTGCTATGGAGGTTGTCATGTTGCTAGTCCAGGTGATGACAGAGAGGGTCCTCTGTGGTCCCAGAGGAGTGATGAGGGTGTGCTCATGGGAGCATGGGCTGGGGTGCAGCTCCACAGGAGTGCTGGCTCGGCACTTTTGAGGCCCCGGTTTCCAGCACCAACACCTAGGGTCAGAGACGTGCGGTTTATAGTAAATTGGAGGAGTAACTGAGCACACCAGCCAGCTGAAGGCAAGAAGCACCGGCACCACCAGCGCCCTCTGCCTCTGCTGTCTAAGGTCTGCACGTGCCTGTCCTGATGTTTCTGTGCCCCTGCCTCTGGGCAGGGGCCCTCTGTGTATGGAGCCTGTTCTCCCTGCCCGGGCACCTAGATCGCCCTATGCCCAAAGCTGCAGTCGTGCTGTGACAAGGAGCACGGAAGGCTGGTGCTGTGCACGTCCTGTGGCACTGCCGCATACGTAGTTGGTCTTCTGCTCTCTTACAGGTAGATACAGCATGGGCACCAGGTACCTGGCAGCTTGGTGGCACTTTAGACCCTGGCTGCCCAGCCAATGCTGGCTCCTCCCTGGTTCCTGCTCTGTCCTCAGCCTCTTCTAGATAAGCAGGGAGCCCCTCCCCAAGCCCCACAGCTGCAGGGCCAGCCAGGCAAGAGTCAGGGCCGTTATCACAGGAGAAAGCCAAGTCCAGAGAGGAACAGTGTCACCATGGACAGAGCAGCCAGAGTTCAGCCTCGACTTTGCTGTCTCCTCCTCCATACTCGTCTTTGTCCTGAGTCAGTTTGGGATCATCTCAGACATTATGGTACTTTACCACTAAATACTTCCTCGTGTTATTTTGTAAGAATAGAAGCTCTCCAATAATATCGTTATCTCTACAATATTGGTGTCACTCATGGGAAATTTAACATTAATACAGTGGTCTTTTTTCTCTTTTGTGGCCCTGGGATGGAACCCAGGCACTCACACTGAGGTGCGCCTCAGCCCATGGCATTGGTGTTTAATGTACCCTCCACTTTCAGATGGCCGCAGCTGTTCCAGTATGTTCTTTCTGGATCGCTCCCTGCTCCCCAAATCCGATCAAGGATAATGCTGTGCATTTACCCATTTTTCTAGTGTCCTTTCAGCTTCAGTTAAAAGAGTCTCTCCCCACTTCTTCGTGCGTGCATGTGTGTGTGTCTGTGTGTGTGAGTGGACTGGGAATCAAACCCAGAGCCCTGCACTAAGCTGCACCCCAGCCTGTCCCACCTGCAGTCAGGGTGGAGGGGCTGGGTCTTCCCACATCACATGGTGTTGACCTGACTCTCTTGACCCCTCCCTTCTACTTTAGAGGACCCTGGAGGTGACGTGGATTCCTCTTGGGTAGACCCAGCATCTTTTGCTGTGTAACAGAACCCATTCCATGAGTTTTTATTGATATTTACTTTTTGTTTATTTCTAAAAATTCTACGTGGTCTTATCTGATCATTGGTGTTTTCCTTTTGTTGTTCCTTGATTTCCATCTTTTATTGTTATTCTTTAATTTCTACCTTTTATTTTATTTATGTAAATATTTCATAATATTTATTTTTGGTTTATCTCCGATAATTCCAGTATCTAAAGTTCCTAAGGAATCTAATTCTGCTTTTTTCCTTGTTTAGTTGTTTTTGTTTCTATTCTATTTTTGCTTCTGTTGTCTCTCATGAATAGCTTTTTCATGTATGTGGAAAAAAAAGTCATTTTTGACTATGAGCGCCTGTTTACTTGATGGTAATCTCTGGGAATCTTGGTAGCTGTTTTAGTTACTTTTCTCTCATTGCTGAGACAAAATACTAGACACCCAAAATTAGGGGGAGAAAGGTTTATTTAGCTCACAGTTTGTAGAGGTTTCAGTCCACAGTCAGCTGGGTCTGAGGCAGGGTGGCATGGCAGACAGGCAGAACACACCCAGGTAAGCAAGGAATACAAGCAAGGGGAGGCTAACCAGTTTCTTCCCGTATTTTATATTTTATCCAGGCTACCTGGCTTTAGGGTGGGCAGTACTCCCACCCTTAATCCTAATACCCTTAATCCTAGCGTCACATCCTTGATCCCAGCAGGACCATGCCAAACCAATCAGTGGACTAAGTTAGTAATCACACACTCTAGATCTAGCTACCTCTTACCACATGAGGCTTTGGGGGGACATCTAGACACAAACCATAACAGTAGCTTTAATAGGAAATGCTTCTCTGCAGAATGATTTGTATTGCTCTTGAGGAGAATTGGGGAACTGCTCAGCTAGGACCCCTTGAAATTCTTTTGTTGGCCTGGCTGTCCAAGTATGACTTGGATTTAATAAAACTGCTGGGTTTTTTTTTTTTTAATGACACTGGGAATTGAACCCGGTTCTCTACCACTGAGACGCTACTTTCCCAGCCCTTTTCAATTTTATTTTGAGACAGGGTCTCCCTGAGTTTCCCAGGCTAGTTTTAAACTTGCATCCTCTTGCCTCAGCCCCTTGAATATCTGGTACCACAGGTGTGTACCACTACGCCTAGCTCCTGTGATGGTTAAAAATATAGAATCCAGAGCAGGTGGGCAAAAAGCAGGTGTCCCTGGTGCAGCATCTCTGCCTTGCCGATGATGGCAGTGACGTAGGCTGTGGTGCAGGGTCACCCAGTTTTGTGTGACTTCCTGCTCAGTTTCCAGGCAGGTCTTTGTCTTCTTTGGGCCTTGCAGGATTCTGCTGCTTTCTGGGAGGACACTGGCTCAGTGTGTACTTGAACTTGCACAGGCTGTGGGTGCTGAGTATGGGACTGGAAAGTATTGGCCATCTGGGCTCCTGGAAGCAATCTGCCTGTGGCTGTCTGTATTTCATTCTGGAATCAGCAATTGTTCAAAACACGGGCCTCATATATTTCCATCCCCTGTGGGAAATTGTTTGTTGCTTTTAAATTCCAATGACTTCTATTTCTTTTTTTCTTTAGTTTCTCAAGAGTTAAAGGAAGTCATTGAAGAAGATACTTAACACCCAATATAAGCACGATACATAAAATGAACATGAAGAAATCATGTGGCTTTGGGTTTTTTTAGGTTGAAAAACTGAGAAGATAAAGCCAGCTAGAGACCAAGGGTGGGGGGCACAAATGTCAGCCAGGCCCACTTACCTTAAGAATAAATGCTCCGAGGGTTGGGGATTTAGCTCAGTGGTAAAAGTGCTCCCTAGCAAGCCCAAGGCCCTGAGTTCAGTCCCCAGCACCACCCTCCCCAAAAAAGAATGGAACCGTGCATGGGCCACACGCTGCCTCACTAGTGATCTGTGCTGATGCACAGTGAGTGTCACCTCTGCAGCCTGGAGCTGTCAGAAGGAAGAGGGGCTGGCAGGCGAGTCGCATGGTGGCTGCTCTCGCCTGCTTCTGCCCTTGTGAGGAACGCCCTGTGTTTCTGTGGGTGGTGTGGACCCGTCCTCGGTTTCCCTTGTCTGGGCTGACCTTGAATGCAGGATGGGTACCTGTGTGCCCTGGGCCCCGGCTCCTGTTCTGGCCCCACTGCGGTCTGAGGGCAGGAGGCGGATGTCCTGGGCTGTCCTGAGGACTCCCCGCACCTCCGGCAGCAAAGGCTCATCAGGCTGCTCACAATTTTGCAGGTTGGAGCTCCAGAGGCTTTCTGAAGAAAACACTTTGTTGAAAACCGATCTGGGGAAGATTCAGCAGGAACTTGGCACTGCAGAGCACACGAATGATGTGCAGAGGTAAGGCCCATCTCCTCTGGCCACCTTGACCTGCAGGCCTGTGATACGCAGGAAGTGGCAGATACGCCTTCAGTCCACAGAACCCTGTGTGGTGGGCACACTGATATCTCAGCAGACCAACAGGCACAGCCCGGCCTCCTCCCACAGCGAGTGGCCACCCTCACTCCAGCGCCTCTGTCTGGGAAGTGGAGGCAGAGTATGTGTACAAAGCCACAGGCAGACGGCAGCATGAGTGGCTCCAGACCCAACCCTGCAGCCCAACTGCACCTTGGGGTGGGCAGTGTTTTGTGGGGGCTGGGCTGCTGCTGGGGCCCCTCAGCAGCAGTCTGCTTGTTTACATCCTGATAATATTCCAGCCATGTTGTTCCCCGGGGTCACTGCCAATGTAGATGTGTCAGAGAGGCAGGGCCCGGGCAGAGAGGGGCTGGGGCCACAGTGAGGTACAGCAGGCAGGAACCAGGGAAGGGGAGTGGATTGGGGGTGGCCTTCTGAGGTCACTGCTGCGGCCATCTCTGGGGATGGTTTGTCTTTTTTTTTTTTTTTTTTGGTGGTGCCAGGGATCGAACTCAGGCCCTTGTCCTTACAAGGCAAGCACTCTAATCACTGAGCTAAATCCCCAGCCTCTTTTTTTTTTTTTTTTAACGTGCCTGTTTTTCAAGATGAGCTCAGCTCTGAAATGCTGAGGCTATGCTTCTGATTGGATAGAATATCGCTGGCATCTATAGAGTCAGCACGGTTGCTATTGCGTTTCAGCAACTCCGCGATCCAACCGAAATCAATCTTGCCCTGAGTGCTCTGCCAGGGCCCTGCTGAGCACCAGCCTCACTGGATGTGAGGCTATGTGGTCTTCAGTCTTTATACTGCTGCTGGGAATAGTTGCCTGTTTTGTAAAAAAAAAAAAAAGCCCCATGACTGAAGAACATCACAAAGGGGTTGGTCCCTTACATTACTGTCAACATAGCACTTCTTTACAAATCAGCAGCTTTACAGTCCTAGATCCCCCTGATGTGGGGTTGGACTGGCTCCCCACATAACAATAGGGATGCACCCTGGAATGTGTCACTCTTGTCATTTTAGGTTTTTATTATTTTAAAGTTGGATTTATTCTTTGATTGGTACATTTGTGCTCCTCACTTGTGAGCAGTGGCAGCGATGGCAGGTACCCAGGCAGGCACTACCCAGTCTGTCTGTGGCTGCAGATCCAAGCCACTGTGGCCCAGTGGGTGACAGCCAGAATGAAAGACACTGGTTGCTCCCCAGTGACACTGTTGATTGCACTTCTCCAACAGGAAAGAGATTGAGGATCTGAAGAGAAACAAGGAGAAGGCCTGCTTTGAAATGAATGAGCTCAGCATCCAGGTCAGGTACTGACCCTGGTGTGACCCAATGCTGTCCTTCCCTACCTCGTTATGGTGCCATAGTTTCACACTTATAAAAAGGAAGTAGAGAACTTTTTCTTAAAATATTTGAGAGTGAGTTGCTGGACCCCAGCTCCCCTCATAAGTGGGAACTTGGCACGGACATGAAGGCCCACCTGTCCCGTCTACAGTGATGTGTCCACATCGTTGGATCACATGTGGCTATGTTGCCCTTGGTCTGTCCTCGGTTCTTAGGGCCTCGAGGTCTGCAAGGCTGCCAGTGGCTGCTGTATAGGACAACTCTCCGTTTGGGCTTGCCCAGTGTTCCTTGTGACTCAACAGGAACAACTCAGAAGTTATAGTGTCCTATGTCATCCTCTTGGGGACAGAGTAGACTTCCCTTTTGCTGGTGGTGGCCACAGTGACTGGCCGCAGGTGCGTCCCTCTTTGTAGTATTAGGAGGGACTCTGACACCGTAAGTGTCCTGTTTTCAAACCTCCCTTGTGAGTTGTAGCATCCTTTGGTTTCTGGGTGGGGTGGTTATGATTATGATGACAGCCAGCTGGGCACTTCTGCTAGTCGGCATCCTCCGGTGAGGAGGGGCTTTCCTCTCGCCGTTAGTTCCTTTATACCACTATATTACTATTCGGTGCTGCAGTCCATTACCATCTGCAGTGGCAGCGGTACTGGAACATGGGAGCCCTGCCACACTCGCTTCTGTGCCCTCCGCAAGGTCCTGCCATTCTTCCAGCACCTCCTTCCTTTCTGGTGGCCCCAGGACATCCTAAGTACTGTGCTATTCCCTAGCCTCAGCGCTGAAGCCACCATTTCTCCAGGGAGCCATGGTTGCGCCCCTTGTGCTGAGCTGTGCTACTTCCAGGCATGCTCAGTGGATGCAGCTGGGGGACATGTGTTCACACACACGCACATGCACATGAAGTCTGTTTGTGCATCTTGCCACACAAAATCCATGAATTCAAACCCATTTCCACCCAGCATCACTGGGATGATCCTAGCTGTCTCTGATTTACTGCTCCCGCTGTGAGCACCTGGTTTCCATCACCTTCATCGTGTTCACTTGCTATCTGACCCATGTCCTAACCCATGTATGAAGGCTCTTCCCACCATGTGGGCAAGGACCCCACAGCTCTGCCTCTGTGCTGGGCTACTTGGTTATTAAGTAATGAGCACATGGTAGACTGTGCCATCCTTGGTGTTAATTCTCAAATTTATTTTTTAACTGATCCATAAAAATTATACATATTTATGGGGTTCCATGTGATTTTTTTTTTTGGTACTGGGGCTTGCTGAACCTTACAGAAGCTATGTAAGTGCTCTGCCACTGAACTATGTCTTCAGCCCTTTTCATTTTTTCTCTTTTTTTTTCTTTTTTTGACAGAAGCTTGCTATATAGCCCAGCTGTCTTCACACTCACAGTGATCCTGCCTCAGCCTCCCAAATGCTAGGATCACAGGTGTGGGCCAACACACCCAGTTTTTATTTTTTGTTTTTGAGACCTAAAGTCTTGCTCAGATCCAGAGGAATCCTCTTTTTTTTTGGCAGGGGCAGGGTGCTAGGGACAGAACTCAGGGCCTTGCGCTTGCTAGGCCAATTGAGCTAAATCCCCAAACCCCAGAGGAATCCTCTCTGACACCAACACCCATTTGTTCAACACCTACCTAGGTGGCTTCCTCTTCCCCAAGGTATGACCAACCAGGAAGCGGCTGCTGGCATCTCCTCTTGGCTTCTGCTGGAGAGGTTGGCTGAACACGAGTTAGGAACTGAAGTGACCACCATGGATATCTGTTACCAGGGGTGGTGGCACCTGTACCCTGATGTAGGGCCTCAGAGAAGTCATAGCACCACCTGTGTGGCATCCAGCCAGGGAGACTCACCCGAATCACCATGAAGTGTCAGACACACTCAGGGCTGTTAAGAAGGGGAAAGGGCGTGTTTGTCTAAAAGTCAGCCACAAAAAGACAACAGCATGACAGATGGAGGCACCATCAGAGGAGAAGGGTTCTGGCAAGAACATCCGTGGGCCATTGACACAACCAGAGAGTGCATGGGACTCAAGGGCAGTCCTGAAGCCAAGTTTCAAGACAGCACGACTGTTCTCAGGAATCACACACAGGGTTGCCTATCAGGGAACACTGTACATGTGTGTGGCATGCATGCATGCATGTACATGTGCTATGTGTTGTGTGTGGGGTGCGTGCATACAAAGAGAACACAGATGCCAGCGCAGATGGGGAAGGTGTCATCAAGCAAGTGCGTTTTCCTTGTTCTATTCTGTGCTTGCCACTGTTCTGTATGTTTGAAATTATTTCCAAACAGACTTTAAATATTCAAGTTGACTAGAAGTAGATCAACTAGTTTATTTACACCAGGAGTCCAAGGAAAGTTTCATTTCTATTAATGAAATTGGGGATGTCCTCAGAAGACAAGGTGAACATGAATCCGTATGGAAAATCAACATCAATTTTCACCAAGAACTGTGATAAACATGAGCGAATGATCTTACCAGACAGAATTGCCAGGAGCTTCTGACATACGGACCCCTGAGGTGCTGGGGAGGGAACGAGTAAGACTCTCGGAGAACTTGCCAACCGTGACAAACCCAAATGGAAGCGACTTCCGGTTCCTGTGTGCTTTTTTTTTTTTTGGTGCTGGGGATCGAACTCAACCTGTGTGCTTATTAAACTGACAAAACCAAAACGGCATTAGCCCATTCCTGGAGTGTGCACTGCCCACGGAGCTGAGCTTCAGAGGCCGAGGCCGTGAGTGCTGCGGGCACGCTCGCCCCAAAACCAGCCATGATGGGAAAAAGCAAGTAAGCAGAAATGTGGTGTGTGAAGACAGTCACGACAAGAAACGGAGAATGCTGGAATTTCTGTGACAAGAGGCCCGGGGCCACCTTCCAGGCCACTGCCTCCATGCCTGGTGTGTCCTCTTTCACCCTTGGACATTTGCTGACCATCTTCTACCCTCTGGCAGGCAGTGGTTTTGAGAAAAAGCAAAGTATCCCATTCGGTGGACACATACTGCTCTTTCATGTCCAGTGACAAGAGCAGGGGAGACTTCGAAGACATTGTCATACTTCTGGTTTAATTTAGTTGTTTTTAAATTTTAAATTGCTTTAAATGCCTTAAAAATAACCGTGGAGGAAATGAGACAGATGCAAATGTTCTTCAGGACATAATACCCCTAGTGGCTAAGGCCTGTTTCTCCTGGGGACAGCAGGGCTCTGGTTCTTGGCATCCCTGACATCCAGGTTGGGTCAGGTCCATGCTTCAGGGTGTCAAACACCCCACCTTCCAATGTCAGCACCTTCCTCTTCCAAGGTGTGACAAACCAGGACCCTGCCAAGTGCTTCCGGGAAGCGAAACTGGCCCTACTTGGGAACCCCTGGAAGGATCTGACTAGAGCTGCTAGTTTAAAAGCTTTTTCTCGTCTGTTTTAACCTTTTTTGCTGTAGAACCAGAAATACAAGAATGAAGTGTCACAGCTCAACTTCAGAGTCCTTCAGCTGGAAGAGGTCGCTTCCACCCATCAGGCCTGGAATGAGGAGAACCTCTCGGCTGTTCGGCTATTAACACAGAGGCTGGAGGAGGCGGGGCACCATGAGGAGCAGCAGGTGAGGGCAGCAGGAGTTGTGGGTACAGACAGATGAGGCCCAGCCCCCCTGGCCTAGAGGCGGGTACTCTAGCAGGGAAGTGAGGGGCTTCCCAAGCACTGGAGAAGTAAGTGGGCAGCTTCGGCAAATCCCCAGGACCTAGAGAAACGAGCTGCTGCGTCCACAACCTAGATGTCCCAGGGCAGGAAATACCCGGAGATAAGAGACGGGATTTATAAAGACCTATTTCATTTATGAAGACCCTCTTTTCACGGGGTCTTTGATTACAGTCATACAAAGAAAGGTGCTGATTTAGCAGACCAGATGTCGTCATATTACAGTTCCTTAAGGAAAACATTAAAGTGGTGTTTAAAAAATTGTAATACAGCTTATTTGTGGTACAGCAGTTATAAATGCATATTATATATACCAGCAATGGGGTACTTGTAAGATTTCCATATTAAAATTTAGAGAATTATTGATTAACCCATAAAGATATACCATGGGCATTTCAATATAATGAAATAAATAAATGTGTTGATTACTGTAATAACTTTTAATTGGTATGAATAGTATTAATATTTATATTTGGGAATTATTCAAATTCAAGCAATTAACTAGATTCAGTCCATTTATAGACTTTTTATTAATTTTATTGGTAAAAAGACCGATAAAAGTGATTAGATCCATTTGTACCACCAGTGGCACAAGCCGGCCAACGGGACAGTCATCCATGTGCTAGTGGTGGTTCAAGCTGTCTAGAATGATCAAATTCATATCAGAACCTCCCGGCAGCCAGCACAAATTATGCCTGGTTGTGAACGTGTTACCGAGTGCAAGCAGGAAGAACAGGATAAACTGAAACTTAGAACAGGAAAGGACAGGGTCCAGTGGTCACAGGGTGGCAGGCCAGACAGGAAAGTAGCAGTGGTAGGTGGGACAGGAGACCAGCAATTTGCAGTGTCCAGGGTGTGGGGAGGCCGACTGGACCATAGCACTTATCCCCTCTGGGGTGCTCTGTTCTATGCCTGGTCACCGTCGGGAGGTTATGCAGAGTAGACTGTGTAGCAGTGACATCAGGAGCTGGCTTTGTCCCATTCATGGGTGGCTCCTACAGAGAACACTAGTTTGGCCAGTTCCCAGAACATACTTATCTGGACAGTCCAGTCCAGGCATGCTTAGTGTCCCCTAGACTGGGCAAGAGTCTCGGGAGTGTGAAAGGCACATGGTGCCAAATGCCCCAGCTTTCCTCAGTGGTGATGCACTACAAAATGGAGTTAAATGCTGATGCTAGGACAGTGAACTAGTATAAACTCTTCAGGAGACAGCTCACCAAAATATGTATCAAAAGCCTCAAGAATGTCCCCAATTGGACACTCAAGACTCTGCTCGTGGAAATCATACCTAAGAGCATCGTGGCAAGACTTAACTGGAAGTATTTTCATAGCTGTGCTATTTACAATAGTAAACCAGACTGAGATCAGTTGGAATTGTGAGCAGTAGATGATGAATATGGTGCAGCCACGGAAGAGCCAGCTCTCCAACAACATCTGACATCCTGGGGCTACAGTCAGAGTAAAGCAGCAGGGCCCAGGACGCCACCTGTCCTGGCAAATGCATGAGGGAATCACAGCAGGATGTTGGTGGGCACAAGTTCACGGGAGTCTTACATTTTATCTTGTTTAATTCCTGTAATATTCTGAAGTTTCTGCATTAGGCATGTAGTAGGCTAAGATACTCCTGGTACTGTACTTACTTGTGAAACTCATGTTTTATAATAGGGTGCCCAGATCCAGAGACTTGAAGCTGAACTTGAGCACATGAGACAGGAATGTCAGAGCCTAAAACGAGCACAGTCGGAGTGGACAGAATGCTGTGAGGAAGGCCGGGACCAGGTGCGTGCGCATGGTGGCAGGAGGTACTCGGCCCGGTCCTGACCTGAGATAGCAGGGCTGGTCCTGGTCCAGCCCAGGAGGGCTGTGGGCCAGCTGAGGGCACAGAGCAGGGCAGGCATGCTTTCCCCTTCCCTGGACCACGTGGCCACACTCTACCTACCTCGCAACAGCCCCGATGGGCTGTGACTCCCGCTCCCGTCAGTGGGGTCTCAGGTGAATCAGGGTGAAGTCATCAGGTTTTTAGGGTTCTGGATGAAGCCTCCAGGATCAGAGTGAGGTAAGCTGGGTTTAGATCTGGCCTCCAGCTGCTCAGCAGAAGGGACTGGCTGAGCAGTGCAGGTGGGCAAGGCTCATTGCCACAGCAGGCCGTCCGGGTTTTCTGTGTGGCCCCACTGTGCCCTGGCCAGGGCTAGAAGAAGCACTCTGTACGGCTGTTGGGGGTGATGCCACTTTGTACAGATGGAATGTTATGTGTGGTTACTCTCAGGTTTGCACGTTTTAGCCAATTTCCATTTTGAAGTAAATAAGCCCTGTGATGACTCCCTCTGAAAGGTGAGAGTGGAAACTCCTTCTGTGGCAGCAGGTGCGGAAGGGGCTAGACGCCAGGGAAGGGCAAGCAGGAGAGGCGGAGCAGCTCCTGCGGCAGAAGCTGGACCAGGTGAGTGGTGGCAGCTCTAACCCTCTGAGCATCCCCCATGGACCCCTTCAGAGTCCAGAGTGCCCCATTTCCATGTGGGACTGCCCCGTCGGGGGTCTAAACTTCAACCAGAGAGTGGGCAATTATATTCGGATTAATAACTGGAACTAATTTGCAGAAGACTGATTTTATCAAGCACTATTATGTCTCGTGTTTCTTTGGGGAACCGTTTCAGGACCTTTGAGGAAAACACATCATTGGCGCATTCAGGGCTGGTCAGTCACTCAGCAGACGGCCCCAGCACCGGCTGTAGGCCAAGGCACTACTCTGGGAAGACCCCGAAATGGGACTTCCTGCTCTGGTGGTGGGGACAAGCCTCTGTATGGCAAGGTGACTGGCCGGGATAGCACTGGGTGGGGAGGTAAGGAAAGGACAGGTTCCACTGGCTCTCTGTGGGAAGCCCCAGCTGTGTCCTCAGCAGGCACCAGGTGGACCCTAACCCTAACTTTTTCAGCCTGCAGTGCTGGGGTGAACCAAGGGCCTTGCACATACTAGGCAAACAGTCTACCCCTGAGCTACACTCCCAGTACATTAGCTCTTTTTAAACATTTTTTGAGACAAGATCCTGCTAAGTCACTAAGTTGCTGGGGCTGAGTTCAAACTTGCAATCCTCCGGCCTCAGCCTCCAGGAGTACTGGGATTACAGGTGTGCACCACAACACCCTGCTTGCCCTCGTACTGGGTATCTGTGTCGGATCTCTAAGAACCTGACTTATGGCTGGAACAGATGTGGGTGTATGGGTGGGGGTCGGCAGGCTGGTTGGCTGGTCATGTGGCACTTCTGCTGGGGATTCACTGTAAACATGGCTCTCCGCTAGTTGGAGAAGAGCACCAGATCCGGCCTGCTGCTCAAGGAGCTCTACGTGGAAAATGCGCACCTCATGAAGGCTCTTCAGGTGGCTGAGCAGAAGCAGTGGGATGCTGAGAAGCAAAAGCACATCTTGGAGGAGAAAGTCCAAGCTCTCAACACACTGATCAGTCATCTTGCGCCTGCATCTCTCTCCGTGTAGACTGTTTGCCTTCCAAGAATTCACGCGTGGGACATCTTTTAACATTACACTGGAGTGCCGTAAACTTCCGCTCTGTACCGGATGCTGGGAGATGTGCACGGGGCCACAGGCCATGCACTTTGTTACTGGTCCTGGGTCAGTCCCCACGGTCAGCTTCCAGTTTTGCCTTCACTGACGAGGCAGCTCTGGGGCTCGACAAAGAGCAACTACGAGAAATGGTGAAACGCTTAGTGTTACGCTTTTGTCTGGAAAAACAGTGCAGAGTCAGGACTGTATGCTCTTCCTGTTTCATTGCAGCTCGAAACTCAGACCAGCAGAGCTCTGGATGGGGGGTCCACACGCTCCAGCGGCTCCTGATGCAGCCAAGTCATCCTGGACTTGGGGGGACCAACACCCCTTAGGGACTGCTGGGAGTGTCTGGGCAGGGCTGTTCTAAGGTCTGCAACTCAGGGACCATGGTGTGTTTCAAATACCATCATTTCCTCAATGAAATGTCATCACGCTGGAAATTGCACATATGTAAAAATATAGTTTTAGATCTGAAATACACATACATTACAGCAATTTGGGTTAGCAGAATATACTACTGTAAATGTGAAATCACTGTATTTTGCCACAAATTCTTTTCTATTAAAACCAACTTTTTTTAAATTATAAAATATTAGCTGGGCATGGTGGCACACATCTGTAATTCCAGCACTCGGGAGACTGAGGTAGGAGGACCACTGTGAGTTTGAGGCCAGCATGGGCCTCGCACATACATACACAGTCACTTCAAGGCCAGCCTGAACTACAGAGCGAGACCCTGTCTCGAAACAACAAAATTATGAAATATTTCAAGCATATAGAAAAGGTTTTGTTTGCTTCACAGTACTGGGGATTGAATCCAGGGAGCCCTAAGCTACATCCCCAGCCCTTTTATTTTTTTTATTCTGAGACAGAGTCTTGCTGGCCTTGAACTTGTGATCCTCCTGTGTCAGCCTCGCACAAGACTGGGATAACAGGTGAGGACTACCATTCCCGGTAGAAAAACAGTTTTATGAGAAGGACCTATGTGCCCATATACTGGCTATATTTGAAACAATTTTCTGCTGTAACCTCCTACACAGAAGTGGAGAGCCTGTCCTGACACACCTGACTACGTTCCTCATTGTGGGGCACCCCATCTTGAAGCTGAAGTGCCTCTTCCCATCTGCTGGTGTCAGTTGTGTATACTGGCAGGAAAAAAGCTTTACAGCACTAAGAAGGACCCCAAAGCCTTGGAGAGATCCAGAAGATCGGTTCTGGGACTGAGACTGAACAACGCATAGCTGAACGGGTTCTTCTGAGTTCACTGATAAATGTACTATATTCCCAATAAAAAGACAAATAGGCGTTCCCTGCCCTTTCAGTCCCTCATCCTAGAAGGGGACATGACAATCCTAATGTCTAGAGGTACAACTAGAAACACAAACAAGACAATTAAGAAAATTCTGAAAAAGAAGAGCACAAAATGGGGACCAGTTCTACCAATTGTTAAGATGCTATCTCGGTGCTGAGGATTTAGCTCAGTGGTTAAAGTGCTTGCCTTGCAAGCACAAAGACCCGAGTTCGATCCCCAGCACAAAAAAAAAAAAAAAAAAAAAGATGCTATCTCAACAGTGTGTGTTACACAGGTGTAACAAGCTTCATTTGTCAAGACAAACAGGGTGCGTGCCCTCGCTTGGGCTTTCCTCTGGGACTGGAGTGACAAAAAGGAAAATACTAGCAACTGACATACATAGCCCCACCACCCAACCACAGCGGTAAGTGCAGTTGGGAGATGTACCAAGTCAGATTGTATTTGGGGCCTTGCCGATCCAAGTTTCAAAAAATCCTAAAAAATCCAAATCACACAAAGTTTGTTCTGTGCCTACAGTGGAATTATATTAGAAACCAAGAACAGAACGATATCTGGAAAATTCCAAGGAACATGCTAAATCTGTGGTGCCAAGAAGAAATCAGAAGGGAAATTAGAAAATATTTTGAACTGAATGGAAATGGAAACAATGTATCAAAACTTGTAGGGTGCAGTCAAAAGCATTAGGGGAAAATTCATAGCATCCATCTTAGTTACTTTATAGTCACTGGAACACAGTACCTGACACAATTTAAAGGAAGACAGGCTTATTTTGGCTCACATTTTCAGTCCATGGCTAGCTGGCTGTCATGCAGAAAGGGAGTGAGGGAAGCGTCTGGTGGAGAAAAGCTGGTCACATGATAGCAGAGGGCAGAGGGAAGACCCAGGGAGGGGGATACATCTTTCCAGGTGACCACATTCCCAGTGACCCACTTCATCTAACCAGACCTGACCTCACTTTCAGCTCTGAACTCTTCACGGGATGAATCCACTGATGAATATAGCACCCCATGATCCAACCACCTTCCACAACCTGAGAATTTTAGGGGACAGTCTAGATCTAAACCATACCACCGAACAACTGTATTTGAAGAGAAGAAAGGCTGACATAGTGGTGCACACCCCTAATCTCAGCTACTCCAGGAAGCTAAGGCAGGAGGATGCCAAATTCAAGGCCAACCTGGGCACTTAGTGAGACTCTGTCTCAAAGAAAATATTTTTAAAAACTGCTGGGAGGGGGGTGTGGTTTGGGGATTTAGCTCAGTGGTAGAGTGTTTGCCTAACATGTGTGAGCCCCAGTACTGGAAGAAGGATCTCAGACAGGCAACCTCGGGTTCTCCCTTAAGTAACTGGAAAAAGAAGAGCAAATTAAACCCAAAGGAAGAAGAAAAGGAAATAATGCAGATTACAGCAGAAGCAAGGAACAGAAGATCAGTGTTAGCAATGGCAGTCTCCAGGTGGTCCCAGCCCCACAGCCAGCTTTGGTAGTTTGGCACAGCCACACTCATTCACTTGCATATATATGACAATGCCCTCTGTGGGGCTACGGCACAGTGCTAAGCAGTGGCAACCAAGACCGCAGGGCCTGCCAAGTCCAAGCTCTGAAAGAAGCATGCTACTCAAAACAGAAAAGGGACAGAGAAAATCAGTAAGCTGGTTCTCTCAGAGCTTAATAAAACTGATAAATGTCTTGTCAGATGGGCCAGGATAAAAAAGAAAAACATTTACCAATATCAGAAATAGGTAATATCACTACAGAGTTTACAGATACCAAGTGTAATGCACTAATGTGATAACTTCATACCAATAACTTTCTGACAACTTAAGTAACATGGAGAAGACATAAATTACCAAGGCTTCCTAAATAAAAATGGATAATCTGAATAGCCCTATATCTATTAAAATTGTAGTCAAACATCTCATAAAGAGACTCCAGGCCCAGATGGCCTAAATGTGAATTTTAGTAAATATTTAAGAAAGAAATAATAACATAAACTTCTAAAACAATGAAGACAAGGAAGAATGTCACAGCTCATCTATGAGGACAACAGAACTACCCTGTTCCTCACAGACATTATAAGACCATTACAGACCAATACTTTATGATAGAAAAAGGATGCAAAAATTTTAAACAATATTTTCAAGTAAGATCCAACTGAAAAGAATACAACATGATTAAGTGGGATCTCTGGCAGGAATAGAGTCAGCTGAACCTCAGAAAATCAACTAATCAGCCACTGCAGTTCACCAGACTAGCAAACTAAGGGACCAAACATATCAGTAGATGCAAGAATTGATATGATGAAGTCCAACATCCATTCCTGACTGTAAAAAATCTGGTGAACTAGAAACAGAAGGGAACATTTTCACGCTGATAAAAGTCATCTTCAAACCCTTAGGAGTGAGTATACTAATGGTGAAAGACTGAATGCCTTCCTCCGGAGACTGGACTTTTATTCAACACTGCTGGTGGCTCAAACTATAGCAATCAGGCAAGAAAAAGAAAGAGGATTACGAAGCAAGGAGTAATGCTCTTCATAGAAACCATGACTGTGAATGTGTAAAACTTGATGCAATTTACAGAAAAGCTATGAGAAGGAATGAGTTTAGCAAGGCTGCAGGATATGAGTTCAACATCGACTGCATCTCTACTTACTAATAAGTTATTAGAATTTGAAATTTCAAAGTACTATTTGTCAAAACTATGAAATATTGACAAGACTTCTTAGACCTGTACACTGAAAACTACAGAATACTGAGAGAAATGGAAGACAAAAAAAAATGGAAGATACACTTTGCTTTGGGGTCAGAAGAGTTGACAATCTTTAAATGTCAGTTCGCCCACCACTGATACACAGATTCAGTGCGATGCTAATCAAACGCCTGTGGGGTTTTTTGTTCATTTGTTTATATTTGGGGAGAAATTGACAAACTGGCTCTATATTTAATATGAAAACCAAAGGCTTTGGCTTAGCCAAAATGACTCTGAAAAAGATGTGAAGAATTAACACACCTATGTCAAAATTATCCACTGCATATTACACATACAAATAACATAGTATTAGTGTCAGAGAAGAAAAAGATGAATAACCCATCAGTGGAACAGAACTAAGAGTCCAGAAATAACCCACATATACACAGGCAACTCATTTTGTTTTAGTGCTAGGAATGGAGTCCAGGACCTCATGCATGCTAGGCAAGCGCCCAACCACTGAGCTCTGTGTCTCCAGCCCTTTTGGCAATTTTATTTTGAGACAGGGTCTCAACACAACTCTAAACAAGTAATTTTTAACTCCAAACTCTAAACAACTAATTTTTAACAAAAGTCAGGTAAGGTGGTGCACACCTGTAATCTTGGCTCTGGGAGGTGAGGCAGGAGGGTCACAAATTCAAGCCCAATCTGGGCAATTTAGCAAGACCCAGTCTCAGAGTCAAAAAAGGTCTAGGACGTAGCTCAGTAGCAGAGCGCCACTAGGCTTGTTCTCCAGTAGTGCAAGAAAACAGATACTCTTCAGTAGATGGCACTGCAGCTGCTGTACGGTTAAAACCCAAGGTGGGGAGTGAACTTGGAACCATACCTTGCACCACATAGAAATTACCTCAAAATGGATCTGGTTGAAGTATAAAACCTATCATTTAAAGAGGAGAAAAGGAAAGCACATACCGCTTAAAGGGATTGCATCTAGACTGCATCAGGCACCCTCGAACTCAGTAAGACCAGAGGGCTGACACCGAACTCTTGCGTGCACCTCACATGCTCTTCCAGCCCCAGCAGGCCCGTCAGCTCAGCACCAGGACGGCTGGCAGCTCCCAAGGACGCAGAGGCTGCCCCCACGCGAGCACGGGAGGGCGCAGCCATCCAGACAGCACCCTGAAGAGGCTCCTGGACTGGATGAAGTGGCTGGAGCCACTGCCTTGGGGGCAGTTTCTAGGAGCAGATAGCCCAAAATGCTGACAGACTCAGACATGCACAGCCCCTCCCACAAAACACTAGGAACCAGCGCCGCCTAGGGACGCAAAATCAGTCTTGCAGCTTGCTAAGTGGTGAACACACCTTGGCCAAGAAGAGTTATTAGCCCAGGAATGCAAAAGTTCAAAAACAAATTTTGTTTATATAATGTATAGCTTTAGAGAGATAAATGAGCAAGCATACAGTCGTCACTCTGCTTCCAGCACTCCTAGAAAAACTGTATCTGTCAGTTACCATTGTTTTATCTGTCTTCAATTATGGTATTCAATTTACTTTGAGGTTGTGCACTAAGAGAAGGCACAAGCTTTGATATTTTTCCTGATGAAATACAGGCAAGGCAGGGGATGGAAAAAATGAATTAAAATATGCTATGTCCCCGTACCAACTCCCCATGAAGAATGTAATCATTATGTACTGCAAATATGTACCAATAAAAATGAAAATGAAGGGGCTGGGGATTTGGCTCAAGTGGTAGAGCACTTGCCTAGCAAGCGCAAGCCCCTGAGGTCGATCCCCAACACCAAAAAGAAAAAAAAAAGGTGAAAAATGAAAATGAAAAAAAAAGGGCAAGGGTAAGAACAAGGCTGTGGTATCCATCGAGTCAGGAAGATGACAAGCTTTAGCTGTCCCCAGAGCTCTTGGCACCAGGAACCAACATGAAAAATGGGTTTACATAAATATTAGAATGTAGCCAAGTCATCATAATCTTCCACTTTTTTACATGTATCAGCTAAAGCCAGTTTAAAAATACTAAAATGACACAAAAACTCAAAAATAATTGGTAGAACACTCTAAAGATGGAGGCTTGTAGTCCAGTGTGGGTTACCTAACACCAGGCCTGCCGCACAGCAGTAATGAGGGAGAACTTACTTTCACTTTCTACATTGACTTTTCACCTTTCTTGTACATATGTTGTGCTGGAGGGGGTCTGGGGTCCGAGTACCCCTGACACACTCCTGCCGGGAGCTGTCTCTCTCTCTGTCGTGGAAAGAAGAGGAGGCGAGCCAGACCACAGTGGAAGCAGAAGGAAGCTTTGTTAAAGCAGAGCGAAAGCCACCTCCCGACAGGACGGTGGGGTGTCCAGAGCTGGAGCGGCACCAAGTGGGTTGTGGATTTAAGGAGTTTGGGGCCCACAGAGCCCATCCCTGGGAGAGTCCCTGCTTGACTGGTTGCTATGCTCGTTGTCAGGGCTGGGTACATTTGGGTAGGGGACTCGTCTAGCATGGTGAGGGGCTTTTCCCGTTTTCCTCACTTGGGTGTGGAAAAAGGGGAACATAAGAACCCCTTCTGACGACCCAAGGGCAAGAGACTTGTTGCTAGTTGCCCTCTAGGCAAGGGAGTTAGAGGAATTTGGGGAAGTCAAATGTCACACACTGTACCTTGTGGTAAGCAACTAAAAAAACCCACAGACTGTCAGCTTTCTGTTAGTTAAAATCTAGATGCAGATGGGGAGACACAAGTGGCAGGGACCCAAATCTATCTCTCCCTATCAATCCTGCTGTACCTACACATACATTTCGTTTTGGGGGGCAGGGGCTGAGACAGGGTCTCACTATGTAGTCCAGGCCAACTTTGAACTTACTACATAGCCCACACTGGCTTTGAACTGATAATCCTCCTGCCCCAGCCTCCTTAATGCTGGGATATCAAGTGTGTACTACCACACCTGACTGATGTATTACCTTTATGGTAATAAAGTGTGGTATGTTTAAAACTCTAGCCACAACTCTAAATAAAGAGCGAGTCCATATAAACAGATACAGACTTGACAATTTCAAATTTTCAGCTAATATACATTCATTTCAAATAAAGACTGGGGCTAGGGGTGTAACGCAGGGTACAGCACTGGACTAGTGTGTTAGCTTTCCGTTGCTGTGGGAAGGGCAGAGAGGCCAAGGTGGGGACATTTCAGTGCTCTGGGTTCGGCGCCACAAAGGGTGAGATGGCAGCACTCAGCCAGGCACGGTCATGACAGGACATGCTCCAGGACTCCGTGTCTGATCAGCTGCTCACACTTCCATCGAGGCAAAAAGTGCTGAGAAGAAAGGGGAAGAGTTAGAGAAATAACCAAGACTTTTAAATTTACTTGCCATCGTTAAAAAGCAGCAGCTGATTATTTTTCTAACTCCCACAGCTAAGTAGTTCAAAGTTCAACTTAACTGTATTTGCTGTTATGATAACTGAAGTTGATGCACTGAGCGGTACATGGGATTCTTACTTTCATAAATGAATTCACAGTTTGCTGAAGTGAAATTCAAGTGGGGACTTCCAGATTCTGGTAGACATTTCCTACAGGGTCTGCATTTCTGAATTTATGCACGGAAAACCCGGGAGGGCGAGGTGGAGATTCGGGTTATCAAGGACGTAGCAGCCCAGTGGGAAGACCGCCAGAAGGGGCATCTTCCCCAGGAACTGTTCCAAGGTTTAAGGGTCTGAGCCTTTATTCTTCTAGCACCAACAGTGGCAGCTTTGCTCTGAGCTTCTGAAGAATTAAAAGCACTCCTAAGTACAAGGGCACTGTTCACAAGCTGCATGTGAAGATGCTGGCTCCTGCTGACAGCCATCCTGAGTGCCTAGGCAGGACACCCCTGCTGTTCTGCGGGCACTGAGACCAGGTGGAAAGCAGCTCCCTCCTTCATCCAAAGTAGGGGTTTCGTGCAGAGAGAATGGAGTAGGAAGCCACAGAAGTGCACAGGAGCTCTGGGAAGATAATGCAAGCTCAAAGAAAGATGTAATTGGGTAAAAACTAGAAACAGAACATTATAAATGAAGGCAAATAACCTTAGAAAATAATCTTAGTGGAAGAGATTATCCAAAGTATTCATACCAGCTGAGACTGAAATAGGAGGCTCGCAAGTTCGAGCCAATCCTGGGCAACATAGTGACTTAGCAAGGTGCTGTCTCAAAAAATGCTTTAAAAAATAAAATGGGCTGGGGATGTAGCTCAGTGCCAAGGCCCTGGGTTCAATTCTAGGACCCTCACCCCCCAAAAACTCAAGAAGCAAAATGTAACTTCGGCAGCCTGCACTTGAAGACCCTGCCTCACCAACACAAAGGCCTTGTGAGGACTGTGACCAGATTTTTCTGAATGGTCATGAAGACACACTGCCCAAGCATTAACTAGCTTGTTAAGTGACTTGTAAACAGTGCATTTAATAGCTACTCTAATGATGTTATTTAAACAAGGAGGATTTCTCCTCACGCTGCCACACTGACAGGTATTAAAGGACATGTGGTAAGAAAACGTCTCCCTCCTAATGTCTACGTTACGGGGATTATCTACACCGAGGTCTACAATGAATGTCAGGTATGGTCAGATACTTTAGAAGCCTTTAAGTACCAAATACTGTAGTTAACAATAGGTTTAAAATATGGTGGTTAAAAATAATAATAAATTAAAAATAATAAAATGCGGTGATTAAGTCCTTATTTTAGTGCCTGAATTTCTGTGCTTGAGGACAGGATGACAGCCGAGAGACAAAGTTAAAAGCACCCACAGAGGAAGGCTCAGTCTGTGTGGTGCACACATGGGCTGACGAGCAGGCACTGCGGGAGGAAGAAGGCTGGCACAGCAGAATCACACATCCTGCTGGAGGACAGCGCTCTCCCGCAATCCCAGCTCCCTGCTGGGTCCTCCCCAAACACAGGCTTGCTGCAAGCTCAGCTGAACACCAGCGCCCTCCTCCTCCAGGGACTCTGGCAGTGACGCTGCTGCCTGTGGGGTCCCCTCAAAACCTGTTTTTAAAGCAGTCAGCAGGCCAGCCTGAACTACATGGTGAGTCCCTGTCTCAAAAAATAAAAAAATAAATAAAACAACTAGCATTCATTTTGGGACGTGAAAGCTCCAAGAGTACTAGTGAAACAAGAGATCAAGAACCACCCGCACTGAAAGCTTTGTTCTAAACACAGCGAGGTCAGTGCCTCGGTCAGTAGCAAGACAGCAACAAAGAGAGCGGCTTTTATGAAGTCTTTTACCCCTAGAAAATGATCGCAGGAAATGAGGATAGGATAAAAAGAGCTTTTTTGAGACACAGGAAGTTTACTAGGCAGAATTTAAAGTATATACTCAAAGATAATAGAGTGCAGACCCTTGAGAGAAAGGCGATAAAAATAAATTTAGCAAATGTAAAGCCACCTAATCTGAATTTGAAGATTGCTAAGGAAACAAATATGTTGAGGTCCTTCATAAGGAGAAATTTAGTTCAAGTTACAACTTTATAATTTTAACATTCCCTTACTATAGTATATAGTATATACTTAGAGATTCTTGATTTATATCACCATTGTTTTCTAAAGAATTAGGTTAAGGCTAAGTACAAGCTGAAAAAGATTGCTTAGGAACTTTTTTATAAATTATAATTTAGGGACAGGCACTAAATCCAACATATTGAAAGCCTCAAAATAATAATCTGCCACTTAACTGGAATAAAACCCATTATAATAATTTCACCGGAAAATGTTCAATATTAAATACACACAACATCCTAGTAAACTAATTAACCTTTTCTACTGCATGAAAAGTTCGCTTAGAGTCAATATGTGGAAAAGCACACACTCTTAGGAGATTAAAGTATCTGGTGACAAGAAATACCTGGCTGTTTTTTTTTAACAGGACTGAAGTGCCATCATCAACTTCAAATTCTCCATAATCTTTCAGACACCGCACCTAAAAAGAAAATCTGGTACTTTATCTTGTCAGAAACAGTCTTGCTGTGTTGCCCAGACTGGACGCAAACTCAGGGATCTTTCAGCCTCAGCCTCCTGAGTAGCTGGACAGACCTATGTTAGGCTGTAAGCTAAGTCTCACTTTCAAAATAGCATACGAAGCGTCTTCTCTGACTACAATGAGCTGGGCAGTAACTTCTTGGATATGGAACCAAAGGCACAAGCAACACGAGGGAAAACACACATAGGACTGCATGAAATTTTCATATTTTGTTCATCAAAGACAGTATCAAATAGCATAGAGGCAAACTACAAAATGAGATAAAATATTTGCAAGTCATACATCTGATGAAAGATTAATATCCAGAAAATATAATATCCAGCATATATATTATTGTGTATGTATATATAGAGTCCACCAAAAACATGTATACACACTTCAGCAGTTCACCGTACTAATAAATGTCTGGAAGCTAACGGCTACCACTTTGAGCCTCTACAATTACCTCTTGTAATTGCAGAGGCCAAAGATAACTTGTATTAATCTCATAATGTCTCAATAAGTTTAGGACTAAAATATTTACACAAGTTTTTCTTTTCTTGATGTATACATTTTTTATGCCCCACAAAAAATTCAAAACTGGGCAAAAGACCTGAACAGACGTTTCTCCAAAGACGGATAAACAACCAATGAGCAATGAAAAGATACTCAACTTCTCTAACCATTTGGAAAAAGATCTCACAGGTATGAGATACCATTTCAGCCCCTGTAGGATGGCTCTAATTCAAAGGAAAAAACTATACCCTAAATGTTGGTAAAGATATGGGGAAGCTGGGCTCGGGGATGCACAACCGTGCAACTGCCATGGAAAACAGCATGGTGGTTCCTCAAAGTTGAAGTGCAGAATCATCATGTAATACAGCAATTCTGTTTCTGGGTATATACCTAAAATAAGTGAAAGCGCAATGCTGAAGACATATTTACACACCCATATTCATCGCAGAATTAATCACAATAGCTAAAATGTAGGAATAACCCAAGTGTGTACTGATGGATGATGGATAAGCAAAATGGTTTATCTATCAAATGGAATATTACTAAGCCTTAAAAAGGAAGAAAATTCTGACACATGCTACAAAGTAGATTAACCCATTATACTAAATAATAAGCCAGTCACAGAGGTGGCGTGGTGGCACACACCTGTAATCCCAGCACCTGGGAGGCTGAGGCAGGAGGATCACTGCTAGTTCAAGGCCAGCCTGGACTACATAGTGAGTTCAAGGCCAGCCTGAACTACATAGCAAGACTCTGTCTCAGAAAAAATAAATAAATAAATAATAAGCCAGTCACAAAGAGACAAATACTGTATGATTCCACTTATACGAGGTAAAGTAGTCAAATTCATAGACAGAAAGTAGAACACTGTAGTGATCCCCAGGAGCGAGGAGGAGAGGGATTAGGGAATTTCTGTGTAGCGGGTATATAACTTCAGTTTCATAAAATAAAGAGAAATCCGGACATGGATGGTGTGGTGGTTGCACAATACTGGGAAAGCATTTAACACTTTCTGAACTATTTACTTAAAAATGGTTAAAATAATAGAATTTCTGCCAGGTGTGGTGGCACACACCTGTAATCCCAGCACTCAGAAAGCTGAGGCAGGAGGATCACCATGAATTTGAAACCAGCCTGGGCTACACAGTGAGTTCAAGACCAGCCTAAACTACACAGCAGGGCCCTATCTCAAAAAAGCAAAAGGATTATAAAATTTGTTATGTGCATTTTACTGCAATAGAAGCTCATTGTAAAGGCCCTGGGTTCAAACTCCAGTACCACAACACAAACAAACCAAAACTTAACTAGATTAAACAAAAATAATTGCTGCTTGACTAATCCACCAACTTGAAAGACAGGTTCATTTGTTTTGCTTTGTTTTAAAAATTTAGGGATTGGTTTTCCATTTTGATTTAATTTTGTTTTAATAAGAGGAAAGTATTTATATGGTCCCAAGGCAAACCTATGAAAACATGCTCATGGGCTTCAGCTGTTCCATCCTGTCCTCCACCTCCAGGGCTGGGTTAGAGTTAGGGTTAGAGTGCTCACCTGGCAAGCACAAGGTCCTGAGTTTGATCCCTGGCACAAACAAACAAACAAACAAACAAAACAAAACAAAAAACCCAAAACCAAAAAAATAAACAATCACCTCCACAGCTCACTCTTTTGGTTCTGGTTATGCTTCCTTAACTGTTTAATAAAAGCTAGTATATATTCACATGACCCCTCATCTTAGATAAAAGGCAGCACAGTCTACACATCGATTAAGACGTACATACTTCAATGTATAGGCTTTTTGGCGGTTTCATGTCTTGCGTGATGTCCAAACCTTCAGCTCCTCCCAGGGACCGCATGTAAGTGGCAAGAGATTTTTTATACTGATTGAACCACTCCATCTGCAAACACAGAGATGGTCATGTGACAAAGTCATAGGAAATCTGCACACTGTGTACACTTATCCAACGTGGTCTAACGCTCAGCATCCGCTCATGTGCACTACAATACAGACTGCCTTCTAGGACCAGGCGCTGTTCTGGGACGCAGGCCAGATCATTCAACAAAAGGAACAGACATCTCTGCTCTCTTGAAGCTCACATCCCAGCGTACTTAATCATAAACCTGAGGAACATTCAACTAGAAACAGAATCATGAAGACACCATTTCAGAATTGTAAAATAGAATTAAACAATAACTTGATTCTATTTCTGAAAACTTTAAAATATTTTTGGGAAAAGAAACCCACTTTCCATCAGCTGATAAATGAATGTGGATATCCATACAATGAAATATATTATTCAGCCATAAACAGATATAAAGTACTGACACATATTACCACAGAGATGAACCTTGAAAACTTATGTTAAGTAAAAGAGATAAACAGCTACATACTGCATGATTCTACTCACAAGAAAAACACACTACAGACAAATTACAGAGGTAACGAGTAGATGAGTGATCTCTAGGAGCTGGATGAAGGGAGAGACTATGAAGTAATTGATAAAGGGTACAAGGGTTCTTTTTAGGGCGAAGAAAATGTTCTGAAATAAGAGGGGGTGATGGATGCACAACTCTGTCAATATACTGAAAACCACTGAAATGTACACTTTGAAATGATAAACTTGCCAGGCATGGTATCACACACCTGTAATCCCAGCACTCAGGAGGCAGAGGCAGGAGGATTCCTACCAGTACAAGGCCAGCCTGTGTCACATAGTGAGTTCAAGGCCAGCCTGAACTACACACCCTGCCTCAAAAAACAAAAACATAAATAAATAAATACAATGATAAACTTTATGGTGTGTAGTAAATCTGTTACTTTGTTAAGAAAACTGTCGTGATAAATGAAAGAAGACCTAAATACAGGGAGGGATACAAATAACATTCGCTGAGTGACTCGACACTAGTAACAATGTCAACTGATCCACAGGTTCAACTCAATCTCAGTCAAATTCTTTTTCTTTTCCTTTTTTTTTGGAGACAGGGTCTCACCATGTAGTTCAGGAGCACAGGCTAGTCTTTAACTCACAGCGACACTCCTGCCTCCGCCTGTCAAATGCCAAGATTACAGGTGTGTGCTACCACACCCAGGTCCTCAATCAAATTCTTAACTTTTTAAAAAGTGGAACTTCACAATTTGAGTCTAAAATTTACACGGATATTTGAAGGTCCAAAAATAGTTGAAACACTTGCAAAAGAACATGACAGGAATACTTGCTCAAGACTTATTATCAAGTTACCATAATCACAATGGTGGAGTCAGTGCAAGGACTGACCAACTAGCAGGACAGATGGCCAGTCTCTGGTCCAAAACCCGCAAATACAGCACACTCAGCTACAACAGAGGTGGCACCACGCACACAGCAGGCCGAGACAAGGGTCTTCCCAGTGAATGCCGCTAGGTCACAACAATGTCCGCAAAGGAAGGCTGACTCTCACCTTCACATTGAGATCAATCCCAGGCTAGAATTTGGCTCAGAGATAGATTGCTGGACTGGCAAGCGCAAGGCCCTGAGTTCAACTGCCAGCACCAAAAAAACCCACCTAATTCAAAATAAACTTTTTCAGGGCTGGGGATTTAACTCAGTGGTTAGAGCGCTCGCCTCACAAGCACAAGGCCCTGAGTTCGACCTCCAGCACCAAAAAATAAATAAATAAATAATTTTTTCCCTTCAAAATAAAGTTTTAGAAGGCTCAACACAGCCCAGCAGCAACACACTTGACCAGCATGACAAGACCCTGTTCCAGGTCCGGGGGGCCGGCTTAGGTGACGGCCTACTAAGCAGTGATCGGGACAGCAGTGACACTGGGAGGAGGATGCACAGCTCCAGAGTGATGTCCTCTTTCTCAGACAGGGTGGTGAACACACGAGGGCACTCAGTGACACTCCATGACACTGTGCATCTTGTCTGTGTGCATTTCTGTACATTAGTATGTGGGTCACATAAATATCAGATGTCACAATATCAACTGTTGAAAAAGGACGTATGCGTAGATGGTGAAAGCTACATTATATGTTACAGAATGATTAAAAATAACATCTTGTTTCAGTATGCATGCTGCTTCAAACGGCACACATGGATCTCTCCACTTGGGTCTCTGCAGAAAAGCGCAGGGCTCAGGGCAGCACCGCAGGCCCCGAGGGGAAGTGCGGCAGCAGAGAATCAGAGCTGCTCAGCCCTGGAGGGGTCACCTCCTTTTGGTCTTGCTCAGGGATGAAAAGGCAATGCAGAATGCACACATTTCTTCCAAAAGAATATACCGACAATGTCACAGAATACTTATCCATGAGAAAATATTAATAAGAAAGAAAAAATAACTCCTTTCATTCTCTCTCATATTAGTGGTTTGACAATTCCACAGTGAAAAAGCAAATTAGAATGGGGCATGGTGGCATATGCCTATAATCCTAGCATTCAGGAGGCTGAGGCAGGAGTATCGCTCTAAGTTCGAGGCCTGCCTGGGCTACATAGTGAGTTCAAGCCCAGTCTCAACTACATGGCGAGACCCTGTCTCAAAAAACAAAACAAACAAAAAAGCAGGTTGGGTGAGCAAAAAACAGAACTAAAGGAACAGGAAAGATTTTACTATTTTGAAATTCTTGTACGTTACATATCCACGTCTATACTCTTTCTATGTGTGGTGGTTTCTCTAAACATTAAAGCACAGCCATCTCCACTTCATGTTGGCCCTTGTAGTCTAGCTGGGCTCTTCACTTCTACTGCCACAGTAAGTCCACAACATCGAGATCATCAACATCCCCACTAATAAGTGCAGGACTATGCCCCTGGAATTTGCAGAAATATTGATATGCATTATTTTATTATTCCTATGAGTACTAGTATTATTTCCTTTTCACTGATGATGAACTGAAGCTAAGAGTTAATAAACAACACAAGGGCGGAGGTGAGCCTACATGCTGACTCAAGTCTTGAGCTTCCAGCTGGCAGTACCGCCCTTAGGCAACACAGATGCACACAGTAGCACTCAGACACCGCAGTCTCCTGCAAGTTGTCACATGCTAGAAAACACCTGGTCCAAAATGGTGGATGCAGTTGCCAGAGATGTCTGTGATCTAGGTAGAAAGTGTCTACATTAATTCTTATTATCATCCTGAGTTTTCCCCAAATGCCATTACTGAGAGGAAGAGGCCAAACATATTCCTTTTGTATGTTTGTGCATGTGTGCATGCGTGTGTTACTGTGGACTGAATCCAGGGCCTTCACACTGAACTACATCCCCGGCCCTTTTTAAAGTTTTTATTTTGAAACGGTTTTGCTAAGTTGCCCAGGTTGAGCTCAAACTTGCAATCTCCCTACCTCAGCCTCCCAGAGTTCTGGGCCTACAGTTGTGCGCCACCACGTTCAACACCTATTCCTTTTTATAGATGAGGACACTGGGACAGAAAGAAGTCATTTCCCAGTTTCACAGTAATTAACAAACTCTTCCAAAAAATTATCTCAGGTTTCACTATTTCCAAAAAATTATCTTAATCTCTGGACCCATTATATGCTAGTCATATGGCTGTATTTTACTAAAATAGGAACTGGCCTTACTAACTAATCACAGAAAATTAAAAAGTGTCACCCTTATAGAAACAATGTCCAATATGAAATCTAATAGATGAGCTTGACTGACAATGTGCAATCACCAAGAGACATACTGATCTAACATATGAGAAAAATCATTATAGCTATTGCCATTTCAGAAGTAATCACATTCTGTTCTTTTCACTATAATACACATGGAGAAATCCCCAAAATTCAACTCATATAAGTAGATCTGAGCATAAAAGAACATGAAAGCTGTATGTGGTAGCACATGCCTGTAATCCCAGCACTTGGAAGGCTGATGCAGGAGGACTGCCACAAGTTTGAGGCCAGCCTGGACTATATAGTGAGACCTTATCTCAAAAAAAGAAAATAAACTGAAAGCTTAAGTCCTAACCTGTTACTAATCTGTAGTTACTGGTAAACTTGAGTAGAGATCACTCACTTATTTATGCAAAAAATGAACGGGATGAAAACAAAGCAATGAAAGTTAGTTAGCAAATAATTGCCACTTTCAAAAACATACAGCTGACAGCAAACACAATAAATGTGGGCTTCTGTGAGCTGCGAGCCATGTTCTCCAGCATGGTGACTAAGGTGTTTACTGAGTGTCACCCTGTGCTGTAACTCAGGTGAGCCACCCAAAGCAACTCCACCTTAAAACTGACAATCACCCTGCTGCATGATGAAGAAACAAGCTGGCCTTTGTCCCCACTGCTGGGTGGGAGCTACTGGATCGGTGGAATCTCTCTGATGACAGGAGCAGCTTGTTATCCACAGTGGGATCTGATAGCATGTGCTAGTGAGTGACTCACGGTGTGTAACAGGATGCTGGAAAGGGGACAGGCCACACCTGGGGGACCAACCACGGGACCAGACAACTGGGCTTTGGGCCCTTTGACAGACATCTGCTCTCTAGGGAGCAGAGGAAAGGTGGAAACTGAGCCCAGTCCACAGCCACTGATCCAGCCAACAGCCTCTGGACTGAGGCCCGAGCACTCTGGGCAGTTGCAGGATGCCCTGGTTGACAGCATTCTCTGTGTGCTATTATATGCAATAACCACAGGACAGCAAGTCCTGACTCCACAGGGAGAAGATCCCTAACACTCCAAGTCCGCAGCCCTCCCAGCCCTCAGACTGGGAGCCTTTTCTTTGGCTCTAATTTGTACCTTTTTTGCTCTAGACACTGAAGTTTTAAACACAATGCTTTCCTGAGTCTCGTGAGTCATTCTGGAGAATTATGGAGCTTAAAGGAAGGGTGAGACCACAGGACTTATGGCTGGGTCTAGAGCAAGGGCAGACTTGTGGACAGCTGCTGTAACTTCTGGGCTAGCCCCAAGTGGACCATGTCAGAAGTAACTACAGCCTTGTGATGGTGGCCACTGTGAACTTCAATGTGAGTGAATGAACTCGGCATGGAGAGAAGCCAAGCCACTCCAAAGATTACATAGTAGAGAGCCAGCTTTGAACCTAAGTCTGCTGAGCTCCAGTCCCATGGCCTGCAATATGGGACAATGTCTATACCTCACTAACTAGATAAATCAAGAGTTTATTACCAATATGAATTTTTTTTTCCCCTTTGGGTGCCAGGAATCGAACTCAGGGCCTTGTGCTTGCTAGGCAAGCACTCTACCACTGAGCAAAACCCTTAACCCCTCAATACAAATTTATAATGTTGATAAGAAAGTATGTATATAGCCAGGTGTGGTGGTGTATGTCTGTCATCCCAGTACTCTGGGAGGCTGAGGCAGGAGGATCAAAAGTTCTGGTCCAATCTAGGCAATTTAGCAAAACCTTTTCT